>PNEQ01061819.1:0-17091 GCA_003012365.1 Medauroidea extradentata | reverse complement strand
GGAAAACAATTCCAATACCTACACGAGTGGAACACATTCAACGTCTTATGGTAATGCAACATACTAGAAGAATTCCTAGCAGTGTACTATGATACAAGACAGACATACAAGGGAAAATAAGTGTTAGGTTAAACGAAGAACAGAAACAAGGCTAGAAATGTAACTTGTTAGAAGGACAGGTCAGGTTAAGTTAGGTTAGATAAGGTGTGGTAGCGCTCTTAATGGTGATAATTGAATTTTTTTTTTTTTTCTTATTAATGGCCAACAGCGGGGAGCTCCACGGCCAACAGGGTAATCATATATTAGCGAACGTAGTAGTCTCAAAGGAAAGATATCATCACGGACAAGCACAAGACAAACACCCAGTCCTGTACCCGAGGAAGTGACATTAAATGACACTTCCCCGGCCGGGAATCGAACCCGTGTAAATTGAAAACAGAGACGGACTATACCAATTGCACATACAACACCAATGCTATCTAGCAGACGACACTGGAACCAAGACGATTGGTATAGCTACTAGCTCTCCTGTGGTGGAAAGACTCAGCACCAAAGTCTTAGTAATCAACGCCATCTAGGAGACGATCAGTATCTACTGTCAGCCCTATCTAGAGGGCAACTATATAAGAAATACAAAAAAAAAAACAAGCTGGAGGGTGGAGCCAATGAGGGTAGCTAGGTATAAAGACAACGGACATTAACGAAGATGGTGGATGAACAGCCTAACAAGAAAGAGTATAAAATACATAACAGATCCGGTGATCCGGCTCCTAGGCTCCTGCAATAGAAGGAACTATACTACACTACTCACGTTTTAATTAGTTTAAAATGTACGTACACATAACATAATGTAAAATATTTCAGGGCCTAAACAAACAGTTATGAGCAACGTCACCAGGGTAAAAGTAGTACCATCACCTATGGAAAGACATCAGATTTTTTTTTGCAGAAAATAGTTACAATGGAAGATTAAGGAAAACAGTATTTCAAAGTTCTAGACACTGACAAAATTTAAATAAAAAAAAACATACACAATTACTTACAGACAAGAAAAATACTTAAACCAAAGTACAAACAATTACTGTGCGATACTAGAAAACATATACCAAAGTTCAACATAGAAGAAAATGACTCACACCAAATATGTAAAATGAAAAACAGTCTTAAAAGGTATAACACAGAAAAACCAACAAACATGCAATATCCTAGAGGGAAGGAGAGGGAGAGGGAGAGAACACGAGAGGATAAGAGAGCACGAGAGAGGGAGAGAGAGAATAAGAGTGGGAGGGAGGGAGAGAGTAAGAGAGAGGAAGGAAGAGAGGGTTGGGAGACAGGGAGTGAGAGAGAGGAAAAATGATAACGTACATAAAATACTTATACGAAAGGGAAAAATATTTAAAGAACAGAAATATAACGTATAAAATGTTAAACACAAAACAAATTGACCATTCCTTCTACACATAAGCAATAAAAAAATATTATCAAGCATTTCAAGGTGAAACTTACATATACGAAAGTAACTCCTTAAATGTTAATAAATTAAAAAAAAAAAGGGAAACTAACTCACAGAACAGGTACAGGACAAAAATATAAATTCCAAGAAGTCCAGCACGTGTAAAAGCTAAAACATGTTAAAAAATACTTAAAATTTATAAAACTGGTTAAAAAAAGACTATTGGTCATACAAACAAAGGAAAAAAGTATTAGGTTAAAGAAAAAAACGGAGACAAGGTTAGATATGTAACATGGTAGGAGTTCAGGTTAGGTCAGGTTAAGTTATGATTTCAGCATTGAAAACAGATTAAATAAATGGTCTAGCCGTTACATAAATTCTACCAAGCCCTGACAAAGTAAATCAAGAATAACGTATTACAAGAATGAGAAGAAGACATGTATTACTAGAGGAAAAATAATACTACCATGAAAAACTTATAAACACCTTACAGAAAAAAAAAATTCTAAGACCTACACAAGTGGAACATATTCAATGCCTTACGAGATTGCAACATACTAGAAGAATTCCTAGCAGTGTACTATGATACAAGACAGACATACAAGTGAAAATAAGTGTTCGGTTAAAGGAAGCACAGAAACAAGGCTAGAAATGTAACTTGTTAGAAGGACAGGTCAGGTTAATTTAAGTTATGCTAGGTGAGGTGCGGTAGTGCTCTTAATGGCGATACTTGGAAATGGAGACGGACTAAACCATTAGTACAAACAACACTAATGCAATCTAGCAGATGACACAGGAACCAAGACGATTGGTATAGCTACTAGCTCTCCTGGTGGAAAAACTCAGCACCAAAGTCTTAATAATCAACACCATCTAGAAGACGATCAGTAACTACTGTCAGACCTACCTAGAGGACAACTATTAAACTAAATTTAAAAAAACAAGATGGAGAGTTGAGCCAATGAGGTAGCTAGGTATTAAGACAACGGACATTGATCAAGGTGGTGGATGAACAGCCTAACAAGAAAGAGTATAAAATACAGAACAGATCCGGGATTCGGCTCCTAGGCTCCTGCAATATAATCGGCTGGACTACACTACTGATATCGATCAGCTGAAACTAGTAAGGAAACACTGAAACGGAAAATACTTTAACGAGTTTAGTAAGCCTTATGATTTTATCCCATTAGACGTTTAAACACATGTTGACATTCCCCAAATATAAAATTTTTGTAATCCTCCCGAAATTAATTTCTATTACTTTTTTTTCTATCTCCATAACTCTGAATGTTTTAAATTACAACAAAAAGTTCCAAGCTACTAAGTCATGTCGCTAATGTGAAACACGAATTGGAAAATGAGTTGGGACAGTCTGAGATAAGAAAAACTTAGGGCCAGCTGTATCAACTTTAAACTACCAGGTGGTTAGTTAACAGTGCTAGCTTATTCTCTTTGTTTGGACTGTTTCGACAGAGACCTAAATGTGTGACTTGTGTCGTTTTTCTTTGGAAGATAATTTGAATTGCGCGCCTGTCCGCCATTGTGGGAAGAGAATAGTGCAAAAAGATGGCGTCGGTTTATTGGTAAGCTCGGTTCGCGAAGCGCACAATTTTGGTCCTCCGGGCTGGATAGATCGTTATCATTACATATTTATACGCGGTTAATGATGCTAATAGTACGTGAACTCCAGTAATGATTTTGTGTCGCGAATCGCATGTAATAACTACATTCACACGAAAGTGTTTGTCCGACGGCAGGTGACGCCATGCATTCGCGCTACACAAACGTACATTTTGACAGGTAAACTACAGACCCTGACGGGCATTGTTTGTTTGTCGCTGCAGTCACGCACTACTAATTGGTCGAGACACTCTCCTTTAATACAGTCCATTGCATTCAAGATTGTAGTGGCTCGGCTCCTCGGTGAACGGGCACAATGGAAGGGGCAACTGACATTCAATTATTACGTGACCCAAGCTGATGAAGCTCGAGAACTCTATGAAGCCGCGCAGGAAGTACCAGGGAAAATGGAAGATCTGTAAGTACTGCTTTCAGACGTATTCGACAACAAAAGTAAAGTCCTGGCGAACTACTTAGCACTTTGTGCTAAACTGTTGGATTATTGTTGTGTTGAACTTGTAATCTAGTGAATGATATGTCGGTATATGTTGTGCTGTAACTAGGACGTTTTATATTTGTAAGTTGGCAGCAGTTCTTTTTTCTTAGTGTGCTCTGTTTACGACTGTGATGCCACTATCTGGCAAGTAGTCTGTCTAGTTCTGTCTCTAGTTATGTTTGCATGGCATATCATCAGGAAATAAAACGACATAACAAAGTGAACGAATGTGTACTTCAGTTTTGCTAACAGGTTATGGGCCCCGTATTTCGCCCAGTCACTACGTTTCTTTCTATTGACCCGGTACTATGTTTATCGGAGTATACGAGTGTTTTGTTTTATGCCATGAACTATGGCCGTAACTGTGACAGCCGCGATAGGTGTTGTAACATCGATATCTGCTGTTGAATTGGTCTGTACCATCTTTGTTTCGACGTACGTATTTATATTCGTCATGGAAAATTTATTGAAGACTAGCATTGATAAACTGCAAGGCCATTCGAATTGGACCGATTGGAAGTTCCAGATGGTTATCCTGCTACGAAGTAGTGGACTTATGACTGCAGTTGAAGGGAACCTTGAAGATCCTGCGAAACTGGCACCAGATGCAACTGCGAAGGATTTAACGACATATAATACTCAACTGCAAGCGTTCGAAAAATTAGAATTCGGCGCGCAGCAAGTCAATGTCAATAATATGACGCCGGCGTTTCGCCAGTTGATTAATATGTGTACAACAAGTTCTGAAATGTGGGGAAAGTTACTCTCTATTTATGAACAATGAACAGAACAGAGACAAGACAGGTTGTTCAACGAGTTTTTTGGTGTAAAAACCATGGACACATCAGAAGGTGTTGCCAAACATATTTCTAAACTAGAGAAGTTATGGTTTGAGTTACAAGATGAGACGTGGACAGAAGATAAAGTGAAGTTACCCGATAGTTTGTTTGTTAATAGGGTTCTTAATACTTTGCCTGCTCAGTATTTTGAATTTGTGAATGCTTGGGAGTCCATGCCTAAGGAACACAGAACTCTTAAAGTATTAACAAAAAGGTTATGTACAGTAGAGTTGCGTCTCAAGGAAAGAGAGTCGCTAACAGGTGACACAGCCTTTTTATTACGGACTAAACAACTAACCCACATGACTTTTTCACAGAGCCAGAGGGGTACAGGGAAGAATAAAACTTGTTTCTTTTGCAAGCGTGAGGGACACTTCAAGGCAAATTGCCCCAAGTTAAGGGAGAAAGGAAGGAAGAATCAATTTAGTGATTCGGTGCTGTTTGCCTATAATGTGGAAGAAAAGCTGCCTGCCTGTGGTGGTGTTTGGGTTATTGGTTCTGGAGCAAGCACTCATATGTCAAAGTCTGACACGTTTAAAACTATTGATCGTACTTTTGAAAGCCAAGTGAATGTAGCAAATGAATCCACCATTACCTGTGCTGGTGTTGGTGATATTGATGTTATTTTACCTGAAGGTAAGGCGAAATGTATTTCAAATGTTCTTTATGTTCCTGATTTAGCTACGAATTTGACGTCAGTTTCGAAATTAGCTAAACGGGGATATACAGTGGTTTTTGATGAAAAGGTCTGCCAGGTATTTGCCAAGAACGGTTTGCAAATTGTTGGTACCGCAGATTTTGTGGCCCCCAAGGTAAATAATGTGTACATGTTAGAGGTGTCTACATGTGATAAACCATGTTGTGAAACTGCTAGTGTAGCTATCGATCAAATCACCTGGTATTGTAGATTAAGTCATTTAAATTACAGTGGGATGTGTACATTAAAGACTCTTTCAGATGATTTAGCATTCTCAGAGTCAGGTTATCAGAAGTGTGAAGAATGCATAAAGGGCAAACTAACCAGAAAACCAGCATCAAGAAAACGAGTGGGATCAAGGGCAAAAGAGAAGCTGGAATTGATACATTCTGACATTTGTCAGATGAGTGAACCAACCCTGGGTGGTGCAAGATATCTGCTCATGTTTACTGACGATTTCACGTGCAAGACCTTTGGTTATCTCCTCAAAACCAAAGATGAGACTCTTGATAAATTTAGAGTGTTCAAGGCTAGAGTTGAGAATGAAACTGGCTACAGGATCAAGAAAATTAGGACTGATAATGGCTCCGAGTATACCTCCAGTCAGTTTGAAGGATTGCTGAAGACCAGTGGTATTGATAATCAGAAATCAGTTCCTTACACCCCAGAGCAAAATGGAGTCTCCGAGAGGATAGACCGAACAATTGTGGAGAAGGCTCACTGTATATTGTTAGATGCCAAACTGGAGAAGAATTTTTGGGGTGAGGCTGTAATGACAGCCATCTATTTAAAAAACCGTTCCTTTACTGCAGCAGTAAGAGGAAAAACATCAGAAGAAGCTTGGTCTGGGAGAAAGGTGAACTTGAAACATCTTAGAGTCTTTGGCTCTCAAGCCTTTGCTCCTACTCGAGACCGCACAAGGACCAAGTGGGACCCCAGAGCTCAAGAGCTTATAATGGTTGGTTATCAAGAAGGAACAAAGGGTTATAGACTGTAAAACCCGAAGAAACCTGGAAAAATAACCATTGCTACAGATATGGAGTTCTTGGAAAGCAGCGCTCCAAGCAATAGTTTTCAAGAATCGGCTCGTGCAGAGGATAGTACTCCCAATATAGTGGTTTCAACACAGCACCATACGACTCCTGTGGAGGATAACGAAGCGGACGACACTCTACATTCCATGGATTCTCCTGACTTTCGTGGGTTTGAGGACACCACCATCCCCTACAGGGCTGCAAATGGCATTGTAGAGACTAGAGAGGATAGCACCGTGCCCATCACAGATAGCAGAGAGGAGGAACCAGTTGTAGAACAGAGGTATCCTGTTCGATGTCGTCAGCCAAAGGTATTTCCTGATTATGTTACTTACCTGTGTACTGGCAGTGAACCAACTTCGTATTCAGAAACTGTTAGCTGTAGTGCAAGTGATCAGTGGTGTGTTGCAATGCAAAACGAGATGTGTTCTTTGGCCAAAAATGAGGTATGGGTGTTGGTTGATAGGCCTCCAGATTGTAATGTTGTACAGTGTAAGTGGGTGTACAAAATCAAACAGATGCCAGAAGGTGTGAACAAGTATAAAGCCAGACTTGTTGCCAAAGGTTTTACTCAACAGTATGGTGTTGGTTTTGCGGAGACTTTTCTCCTGTAATTTCTAAAACATCTCTTCGAATGTTATTAGCTTTATCTGTTCAGTTAAGAGTTAAGCATTAAACATCTGGATGTAGATACTGCGTTTCTACATGGAGAACTTTCTGAAATAGTTTATATGACTCAACCCGAAGGGTTTGTAGAAGAAATTGATAAAGAGAAGGTATGTTTACTTTTAAGAAGGCCATTTATGGTTTAAAACAATCATCTAGAGTATGGTATGAGAAAGTGGAACAAGTACTATTAAAACTAGGGTTTCAAAAGTCCAATTTTGACTCCTGTATCTATTATAACAACAATGGTAACGATTATACTATATTAGCATTGTATGTTGATGTTTTTTTGATCATGTCTAATAATGAAATGAAAAGGGTTGAACTAAAGAAACAATTGTACACTATGTTTAGTGTTAAGGACCTAGGTGAAGTTAAATGTTGCCTTGGCATAGCTTTTGAGAGATTTGCAAATGGTCTGAAAATCCACCAAAAACAAATCATTCAGGGATTGTTAGAGGCATTTCACATGGAAAATGCTAAAGTAGCCAAAACCCCCTTAGAAATGCATTGTAAATTTGATGATGGTAGTTCCGAAGAATCCCCTGTTGCCCCATATCAGTCTCTTATAGAGTGTGTTCTATATTTAGCAGTCACAACTAGGCCAGATATTGCTTTTGCTGCCAGTTTTCTAAGCCAATTCAACAATAGACATAAAAGAGAACATTAGATCGCTGCAAAAAGGGTCTCACGTTACCTTAAGGGTAAAATGGATCTGGGTATTTGTTACTCTAAATGCGATGACAATAAGGGCATAGGCCTCCATGGTTTTGCAGATTCAGATTAGGCACAAAATGTAATTGACCGTAAGTCATACACTGGATACATTTTTATGCTAGCAAAAGGTCCTATATCATGGGAGGCAAAGAAGCAAACTTGTGTAGCTCTAAGCAGCACTGAGGATGAGTATATTGCTTTGTCACATGCTGCAAAAGAAGCAATGTATTTAAAGGGTTTACTCAGGGAGCTTACTAAGTCTAGAAGCCCAGTGCTAGTGTACAATGACAATCAAAGTGCTCAAAGGCTAGTCTATAATCCCCTGTTTCATAATAGAACGAAACATATTGACATTAGATACCATTACATCAGAGAGGTTGTTGAGAAAAATGATGTAACAATTACTTATCTGGCTTCAGAAAATATGCTAGCAGATGTATTAACAAAACCATTGTCAAATGTAAAGCACAACTATTGTGTCAGAGGTGTTAACATGTGTTAGAGGAAATTCAAATCATGTATAATGTATGCACTAGATTAAGGGGAAGTGTTAGATTATTGTTGTGTTGAACTTGTAATCTAGTGAATGATATGTGTGTATGTTGGTATATGTTGTGCTGTAACTAGGACGTTTTATATTTGTAAGTTGGCAGCAGTTCTATTTTCTTAGTGTGCTCTGTTTATGACTGTGATGCCACTATCTGACAAGTAGTCTGTCTAGTTCTGTCTCTAGTTATGTTTGCATGGCATATCATCAGGAAATAAAACGACATAACAAAGTGAACGTATGTGTACTTCAGTTCTGCTAACATAAACCACCGTCAGAACACACGGCTTCTTTGGCAGATATTAAACTACAGTTCCGTGCATACGAAGTTTTGGTGCGGGAATTGCAGAAAGTCGTAAATCGTCGAAGGTGCTTAATGATGAAGTGACATTGAGCACTAACACTCCTGTTGTAAGAGTCCCCAAACTGCAGTGCTACCAACACTACCATTTCCTACATTTAGCGAAAACCAGACAGAGTGGTTAAGTTTCGCGGAGCTCTTCACTTCAATAATTGGACAAGTACCAAACCTTTCTAGGGTACAGAAAATACATTATCTTTTGGGCTGTTTGAAAGACGAAGCACGTGAATTGATGAGTAACATCCCCATTGTCGATAGGAATTATGATGTTACATGGCAGATGTTGGAGAAACGATTCAAAATTGTTCGAATTGCAGCTACAGTTCATGTCAATCGAATATTACATCTCCCATCTGTAGACAGCCACAACGAAGGAATGTTAGCCAAATTTGTTACAAGTGTGGAAGAAAACCTAAATGCCTTAAAGGCACAAAATTTCCCTGTAGCAGACTGGGATTTTTTGCTCCTGAATATTTTGTTGGAAAAGCTAGACCAAACTCTAAGGCAGGCATTCGAAATTGCATTGGATGAAGACATTCCATCATATGTTAAGCTGCTCAAGTTCATAGAATGCAAGGCAAAGGCAGCAGAACATGTACAGTTGGTGGCAGCTGGAGGACAAGAGGGCAGCTACAACCAGAAATCGACTTCACAGCCAAGACAAGCTTTCAGCGGAAGTAGGTTTCAGTCAGTTAGTTCGGTGAGTAAACCTAATTCCTCTAATACAAATTTTAAACCACTCTGATATCTGTCAAGGACAGTTTAACTGAAGTAACACAATGTAGCATATTTGCAAGGGACAGCATGCAGTGAACAAGTGTCAAGCGTTCTTGTCAAAGACACCAGATGAAAGGAAAATGTGTTTTGTGGAAAATCAGTTATACTTCAACTGCCTGCGGGAACACCATACAGCAGCTCAGTGTCGATCCAGGTACAGGTGTCAGCACTGTCGAGGAAATCATCATACGTTTATTCATATTGAAACTGATACACGCTCAGTTGAAGACCGACCAGCTCTAGACTTAACAAGAAATCCACCAACAGAAGATGCCCCAGTCTTTTCCATGTGCTCTGCCGAAGTCCAAAAAAGTGCTGCTAAATCCACTACGGTACTCTTGAAAACTGCACTTATTCATGTACGGGACAGCACGGGTCAGTACCAAGTTGTACGAGCCCTGTTGGATGGGGCATCGCAGTCATCCTTTATAACGGAAACCTGCATACAACGTCTTGTCTAAAAAGACGCCGTGCAGACATAAACATATCTGGCATAGGGCACATAGCAGTCTCGGGATACAGAGGAGTGGTGGTGTGTGAGATATGATCAATTCTTGCTCCACATGTGTGCCTTAGCTGTAGGGCATTAATTTTGCCCAGAATAACTGGTGACTTGCCATCAGTGCAGGTTGCCACACGAGATTGAGGGCATTTGGAGGTCTACCCTTGGCAGATCCAGTTTGCCACACAAGGAGCAGTAGATATGTTGCTGTCAGCTGAGGTGGTAGCTGAAGTTATGACTGGACCTAAGATCATTCGTCAGCCGTATGCATTCCACACTGTATTTGGGTGGGTGATTACAGGTTCTGCTCCATGTGAACCCATTAATGTACCTCAGATGACATCATTACTGGTGCGTGCAGATACTTCTCTGGACCTAACCTTACAGAGGTTCTGGGAAGTCGAGGAACTGCCGCAGACACAACTGCTCTCCAAGGAGGAACAACAGTGTGAGAACCACTTTCGGGACACACATGCACGTACAGCTGGCGGCAGATATATTGTGAAGCTTCCGTTCAAACCTGGTAGAGAAGAATTGGGTAGTTCATACAGTGTAGCTCTGAGATGGTTCCATGGACTTGAAGGTAAGTTTAAAAGGGTACCAGAGTTGAAAACCCATTATCAAGAGTTCATGAGTGAGTATGAACTACTGGGCCACATTACCTGTATTGGGCAACTTACGTCGTCTGGGAATGAGATGGTGGTGAAATTGACATCCCCTGCCCACAGTCAACCTACATATGTAATTCCACAGCAAGCTGTGATCAAGGCAGAGAGTGTGTCCACCAAGGTGAGGGTAGTGTTTGATGCCTCTACCACAACTGTAAATGGACCTTCTTTGAACAGTCTGCTATACTCAGGACCTAAACTGCAAAAGGACATATTTGATATAGTGTTAAATTTCAGAACCTCACCTGTGGCTCTTACAGCAAGATGTGTGCAATATGTTCCACCAGATCCTGATAGACCCAGCTGACCGGAAGTATCAGTGCATCTTATGGCGAGCAAGACCCCAATGACCCGGTGAGTGTTTATGAGCTTAATACCATGACCTATGGTCTGGCCTCTTCTCCTTATCAGTCGTTGCACACATTACAACAACTGGAAACGGATGAAGGCGACAAGTCTCCCTTGGCTGCTCAAATTCTCTGCAGCGACGAGTTTTTGGATGACCTTGTCACAGGAACCGAGATCGTTTTCAAAGCATAACTTCTTAAAGATCAACTCATTAAGCTCTTGGAGGCAGGTGGTTTCAATTGCACAAATTGTGCTCGAATCACAGGGAACTTCTCAGCATGGAAACATTAGAGAGGACAAATACTTCAATAGGGTTTGATCACTCCGAGTCTGTCAACGTACTGGGTCTGCGATGGAATCTAGTGGAGGACCATTTTCTCTACAAAGTGGACGTGCCAGATCTGCCAACTACAAAGCGTTGTATCCTGTCGACAATTGCACGTCTGTACGACCCATGTGGCTGGTTGTCTCCTGTGTTGGTTGCCAGCATGATACTACTGCAGTCTCTCTGGACTCAGGGTTTGGAGTGGGATGATCCTGTTGATGGTGTAATGCTGCATCAATGGAACCAGGTCAGATCATCTTTGCCTTTTCTAGCGAATAAAAGAATTGATAGACATGTTCCAATTCGAGCAAGCACAACACAGTTCCATGGTTTCGCCGACACAAGTGAGAAAGCATACGCTGCTGTTATTTATGCTCGATGTGAGAAGACAATGGTTCAGTGAAGGTTTATCTACTAGTGGCCAAGTCAAAGGTGGCACCTCTTAAGACACTGTCAATTCCAAAGCTTGAGTTGTGTGCAGCATTGCTGTTGAGCAGGTTGTGGCAGTGTGTTGTTAAGCTCTACTCTCCCAAGATTACGAACCCTAAATTTAATGCTTGGACGGATTCCACTGTGGCGTTGTCTTGGTTGAGAATGTCACCTCACAGACTGAAGGCATTTGTAGCTAACAGCATTGCAGAAATACAGTCCATCGTTCCACCTAGTGCATGGAGTCACACTCCATCAGAAGACAACCCTGCTGATTTAGCTTCACGTGGTGCTCTACCAAACCAGTTGAACCAGTCACAGTGGTTCACAGGCCCTCTCACCCAGGTTGAGGTTTAACAATCTCTTCCCGAGTTGAAACCAGTGCTCTCAAACTCCCTGGTGGTGCATGATAAGAATCCCAGCATGGAGGACCCAGTGGGACTCCTACACAAGGTCTCTACTTTGACAAGGCTTCAGCGAGTCACTGCACAGGTACTGTGAGCAATAGCTATTTTTCTATGTAAACTTCATTCATCAGGCCCCTGCTTGACTACAGAGGATTTGTCATGTGCCATGAGACTGTATGTCAAGAGTGTACAAATTCACCAATTTGCAAATGACATGAGTGCACTGAATAACATAGAGGACTGTTCAAAACAAATTAGGTCAATGGCACCCTACCTTGACTCAAATGGTTTAGTCAGGGTGGGCAGTAGGCTGCATAATACAATGTTGCCTGAGGAGACCAAGCATCCTGTACTCTTGCCAAGTGGGAGTAGACTCTCGGAGCTGATTATCATGCACTGCTACAATGTCAATCTGCACCCAGGACCACGCACGACGTTGTACCTCACTCGCCATCAGTTCTGGATTATGTCTGCCAGGAGTCTAGTGTGCAAACTCCTGCACAAGTGCTTTCCCTGCTTCAAACTCAAACCAAAGGTATCCAACACTATAATTGGCACCCTACCTGCTGCACGACTGGCTCAGGTCAGAGCATTTCGGTGTGTGGGAGTGGATTTTCCTGGTCCTTTTCACGCCACTCCAACCAGAACTCGAAAGAAGATTACATTCAAGACATACATGTGCCTGTTTGTCTGCATGGCCACAAAGGCAGTACATCTGGAAATGATGACAGATCTCTGAGCTGCTGCATTCCTGGCAGCTTTGGTTAGGTTTGCTTCCATCCGAGGGACTCCTGCAGAGATATTCTCTGATAACGGTACTAATTTTGTCGGTGTACATAGCCATTTGAAGGAAGTGTACCACACACTGCTGTCAGGAGATAGTAAGAAGCACATCTTAAACGAGTCTGCACAGCGAGGCATTAAGTGGCATTTCAATCTACCAGCCAGCCCTCACTTTGGCGACCTCTGGGAGGCATCGGTCAAGAGCGTGAAATAGCACTTGAAGCGGATAATGGGAGACCACTTGCTCAATTCAGAGGAGTTTGCTACACTGCTGGCACAGGTGTCTGCAGTACTGAACTCAACACCTCTGTGCCCTCTGACACCTGACTCTGAGGATTACGATGTGCTGACACCAGGACACTTCCTCGTGGGAGAGCCGCTGACTGCTATTCCAGACCACGACATGACTGAGATACCGATGAACCGCCTGCACAGGTGGCAACTCGTCACACAGTTCCAGCAGAGGTTGTGGAAGAAATGGACAATGGAATACCTCCATATCCTCCAGCAGAGAGCCAAGTGGACATCATCAAAGACCAATGTACAGTCAGACCAGTTAGTTCCAAATAAGGATTCCAATCTACTTCCCCTGAAGTGGAAGATGGCCAGAGTTACAGCTGTTCATCCTGGGCAAGATAGAGTTGTCCGTGTGGTTACCTTAAGAACACCACAGGGAGTGTGTGCTCGGCCAGTGGCAAAAATCTGCCCTCTTCCTGTGAATTAAACTGTTTACTTGTACCAACTCATAGTTTAGTTTTTTTAGTAGGTACTCATCAACTACAGTGGTTAGCAATAAATTAATTCTAAAACAGCTATCAAAATCTTATGTGCTAAACGTTGAAAAAATATATTTTCGGTGGGCGGTTAATGTTTGGACTGTTTCGACAGAGACCTAAATGTGTGACTTGTGTCGTTTTTCTTTGGAACATGATTTGAATTGCGGACCAGTCCGCCATTGTGTGAAGAGACTAGTGCAAAAATAGTGTCGGTTTATTGGTGAGCTCAGCTCGCGATGCGTACACTCTTGTTAAGTGTGTTAGGAGTATTGGTGGTGCTTTTGTGTGTATGTTGACAAATGTGTAAAATTTATTTATTTTCCATATTGTTTACAAAATACACACGAAAAATTAAGTCTTTTACAAGTGAAAAGTGAAATATTAATGATATTCTACAATGTGTATAGTCCGTATTAGGCTATACTGGGCATTTCACTTAAGTTACAAGACAAGTACCACGTACACTAAACTTAAAATTAACATTACCATCGAAGTATGTGAAGAAATTATAAAAATTAAGATTTTGAGTTCATTGTGTGATTATTTAAGATATATTATTTTGTGGTTCTCTCTCTCTTTCAGAAGATTGGGGGGCTTAACTTTTAGTTTATAGTATTTCGTGAGACTGTTTCAAAACTATTCACATGTCTGCTACAGGGACATCATTTCAGGTTTTTTAGGGGGGGGGGGGCAAGATTTTGTTTTATGGCGACAGTGACCTTGTTGCATCTTTTTTATTAATTAAGCATGTATAAATTAGTTACTTTAATAATAAAAAACTTCATTTTTATGTGCATGAGTTAGCATTATTTAAATTTAAAAATTCAAAAAATATTTATACACATAAAATTCTAAATCCAGGGGGCCACTTCCCCCCCCCCCCAGTTGGCAAATGACGCCCCTGGCTGCTATCTACATAAATCAAACCTACTGTAAAATGGGGTGATTAGAAACCAAATTAGAAATAAATTTCTAGCTAACACCTTTTGCTTAAATAATTATAATTACTATAAAAATACAGTTTTAAACAGTTTTAACTTGCCAACCAAAAACAGACTTTCTAATCGCCCTGTTTTACAGTACCTCATTAAATACTTGCAACACCAGTGAAATTTATTGCAGAATCCTTGAACGAATGATATGAAACATGTTAGCACTGAATTGCTTAGAAATGACGTTGATATCACCATCACGATGAAAGCCATTTGTAGACCTGTTGTGTTTTAGGGTGTTATATTTTAGTGTTAGCATGTGTTAGGGTTGTAATATGCAAGTTGGTACTCCTGCTTGTAGTGTTTCAGATGAGTACTCAATATAGACAGTTGTTGTGGATAGTCAGTGGTGAAATGGACGACGGACAGCAATGTTGTAACTGTTGTGTGTTATGATTATATTATGTCAGAGTATGAAGTTAATAAAGCAACACTGGCGACGAGGATGGGATAGCTAATGATAGTAGGTATACATCAAGCATCATGGCTGCTTTGAGGAATATTGAAGAATTCGATGTTGAGAACCCGCACGCTTGGGATGCCTATGCGATACGTTTGGAGTTTTATTTTCTAGCTAACGAAGTTACAAGTAGCGAGAAGAAACGTGCTGTTCTTTTAAGTGTGTGTGGGCCAAAAACGTACGGGGTTTTGAGGTCGTTAATTTCGCCAGATACTCCCGCCACTAAAACGTATGTAGAGATTGTGGCACTATTAAAAAACCATTTTGTGCCAAAACCATCAGAAATATACCAAAGGTTTAAATTTCACCGTCGCAATCAACAGGATCAGGAAAGTGTCGCCGAGTATATTGCTGAACTGCGACGACTTGCCGAACATTGTAATTTTGGCAATAACCTGGACCTCACGCTACAGGACTGTTTTGTATGTGGCATGAAGGATGAAATGGTGCAGTGCAGACTGTTATCTGAAATGGTTTTGACCTTCGCCCAGGCCCAGGAAAAGGCACTTGCGGCTGAGGCTGCATTCCAAAACACTCGGAAAATTCGAGGGGCGTCGGCACCAGTTGTGAACACTGACTATGTAGTACCGGGCACGTCACGCGGGAAGGAATAGACCTGTGGAAATAGACCAAGTAAGTAACAGGAACCATACACCTAGGAATACATTCAACTCCCAGTCCCCCAAGTGCTCAGGTTGTGGGGGCTCACATTTCCGGGCTGTGTGCAGGTATAAAAATGTGGAATGCTACTACTGTAAGAAGAAGAGTCATCTCGAAAAAGTTTGCAGAATTAAGGCAGCTGATAAAACAAAGGGCAATGTAAATAAAGTGGAGCAATTGCAAGGGGCAGAAGGGAGCACCTCTCCTGGCTCCACAAAAGAACAGGTGTATCAAGACCAGGTGTATCATCTTTGGAATGTTGCTGTGCAAGGGGAGGCTGAGTTTCGTACAATAGTTTTCATTGAGAGCCATCCAGTTGAAATGGAGCTGGATACAGGAGCAGGGGTATCCATTGTTGATGAATTAACCTTCCACCGAATTTACCCCCAAGAATCACCTGTACTAACCAAGAACACATTGATATTGCAGGATTACAGTCAAAATGCCATTGAGACACCGGGTTCTTGTGAAGTTGCTGTAAGGTATGGATCGCGAGAGAGAAAAAAACTCCACTAATTGTGTCAAAGGGGTGCCATCGAACACTTTTGGGTAGGAACTGGATGAAGTCACTGGGAATCGAAGTCAGAGGGGTTCTCAAGGTGTGTCAGTCAGTTTCAGACATGGTCAGTGAACATCCAGATGTTTTCAGTGCAGAGTTGGGCGAGTATATAAGGGACCACCTATCAGTTTCCTGTTAGATGCAGAAGTTAGGCCACTGCGACTGAAGCCACGTGCTGTTCCATTTGCACTACTTCCTAAAATTGAAAAAGAAGTTGACAGGTTAGTAGCACAAGGAGTGTACACACCAGTTTTACATTCTGAGTGGGGTACCCCCATTGTGCCAGTTTTAAAACAGAACAGGGAAGTCAGAATTTGTGGGGATTATAAAAGTACCCTCAATAAGGCATTGAAGAGGGATCTTTACCCCATTCCACCCATTAACCAACTGCTGACCAAACTGCACGGGGGCATTGTATTTGCCAAGATCGATTTGGCTCAGGCATTTCAGCAGCTGCGAGTAGACGAGGAAGCAGCAATGGCACAAACAATAGTCACACACAAGGAAGCCTTCAAGGTAAATCGCATGCAGTTTGGAGTCAGTGTAGCACCTGGTAAGTTCCAGCGGTTGATGGATGATTTGCTGGCTGGTATGGACAGTGTCTTACCCTATTTCGATGATGTTCTGATGAAGGGGACGTCCATGGAGGACTTGTATAACAAGGTACGGCTGGTTCTTCAACGGTTTCGAGAGGCAGGGATCCGCGTAAAGGCAGAAAAATGTGTGCTGGGAGCATCAGAAGTATCCTTCCTTGGATATGTTGTGGATCGGAAGGGAATTAGGCCAACGCCCGACAAGGTTAGAGCTATTCAAGAAGCGCCAGTACCCTCCAGCAAGGAAGAGCTTCAGGCTTATTTGGGCCTACTGAATTTCTACCATTCCTTTCTACAAAATAAGGCTGAAGTAGCAGGACCTCTGCATCAGCTGTTACAGAAGGCATCACAGTGGAAATGGACGCAGGTCCATGACGAGGCT
>PNEQ01061818.1:0-13822 GCA_003012365.1 Medauroidea extradentata | reverse complement strand
GAGGTAGGGCGGAAGGCAGGCAGATGGGTATGAACCATGGTGACGAGTGGATGTACTTGTACTTGTGCGGAATCTTGTAATAAAGGTCTGTCTACTAGAACGGTGTCTTAAGAGTAATAACTCTGAACCTGGCACTATCTCCTCCTTCCCTGGCCACCGCTCGACAGGACGTCAGGAGCCACACCAGTTCGTTATGAACTTCGTCAGCCCCTAGTTGACCTGGGTGGAACACTACTTATTTCAAATTTCCCGCGAATATTTCATTAAAGTCACGGGACCCATGTTGAACACAAAATTTCGTAGGCGGCTGTATAGAGGATACTCCCTCTACACTATATTTACTCTAACATCCAAATAGAGCATGTCGCCGAGAATTGTAACCAAACAAATGCTAGAAATGGCTTGTATCAATATGGCCGACTAATTAATAAAGTGAGAAAATAATAGTTAGGGGGTGTGTAAAAAGGGTTAAAATATAGAGTTTACAACATAAAACATCAATTAAATAGCATAATCCTTTAATTTACCATCAAAAATACCAGTCTGACTTGTACTTTTGAGGTTAAAGCAGTTTGGCTGCTGGAAAATTTGTTGGATACATCTCCCCCCTCTTGTCTACATTCCCCTCGCCATAATTCAAACCTTATGCTACCCCTGTGGTATAAGGTATTGCGTTTTTGAAACTTTAATGACTTCTTCAGCTTTCATATCTACGCTAGAAATATGTTGTTTTGTATCACGGATTACAACCTTATCTGATCAATTGGGCGAACAAACTCGGTGTTAGGTACGAGGAAAGTATTGAATGGAATGCGTATTGCGACGTTAAAATAAGGGAAGTAGTTATGTTGAAGAATGATTGAGAAAATTTTATGGGAAAAAGGAACGTTCCCATCCGTGATGTTTAACAGACGTGTAGTCAAGAAGACCTGAAGATTTCTTCGACGAGACGCTAAATTGTTCCTACGTGTTGTCAGAAAGGTATCACTTTGCTTCTACGACTAATACCAGGAGAATTTCATTGAGATTAAACACGATGTCAACGCTGAAGAAGGATATTCAATGGAATCATAAAGAAGAGCCCGTGGATCAGGCCATTCCATGATTCACTTCGTGTTCGTTGCTGTCCAAGTCTCCGAGATCTACAGTTCGACGTGTCCGACATTCAATGAACGAGGGGAACGAGAGCTTCATATGAAGGCGAAGAAGTCGCGATCGTCTTACAAGAACCAAGAGTACGTGGTCGTCACCCCAGGACGAGAAGAATGTGGTCGAATAAGTATTGAGGGATAATCTAAGGGCAACTGTCCCGACCTACTACAAGACATCCTCGGTAAGACCCACCCTAACTACGCCGTCGTACAAAGTTTAGTTCTTCGTCAAGAGTTGGAAAGAAATCAAGAAAAATGTTCGATAATTTCCCAAAAAACTTAGTTGATTAGACAGAACAGTTTTAAAAATTCTTCTTATATCTCAACGGGTGTAATTGACATCAAAATGAACAAAACCTAAGATCGACCTGAGATTTCTAAACCTTAGCGAGCAAAGTGTTTTAAGAAGTTTATAAGTTGTCCCGGGAACAAACAGGAAAATGCTGGAAACGTCTAGAACACAGATAATTACGTTGAACGAGGGTTTGTAAGATAATAGCCGGTCATGTTCTTACCCGAGTTAATCACCTTGGTCACGGTAAAAACACATCATTTGAAATTTCATACAATATCATAATTTTCGCCTATTTTATTATCTAGTTACCAGACTTGTCTGCAGAAGTCATTATATCTCGTATTGTGTAATTCTGTTAAAATATATTTCTTATGACTTCTACATGCGTTTAGTTTCCATGTGGTCAGTAGCTCTAGTAACAGAGATATCGGCTGTTTTTTTTCTATTTTGTCCATCCTTATTTAAAGTGAAAGAAAAGTTACACAATATATTTTATTTACAATTTCGTCGCTTATAGTTGCTGGTAAAACATATTTTCAGTTGATTCGTCAGGCTTAACAGCATTTATTACTTCAGTAATTGATATGAAATTACAGTGTTGTCGGAGGGATACATATTTTAATATTTCTCAAATGTCTACAATTCAATAAAATAATTGCAAAAGCCTGACTTAATTAGAAGCAATATATTTTCACATTTAATTTACATCCAGAAGTAATTTTGCACTTACAGTGCAGGCCAATTTGAGCAATCGCCATAGCTAAATGAGCTAGTACTATAGTTATATTTTATCTAAAATTAATACCCTACAGCTTTAAATAAATATTGATTATGGTTTTATTTGTTTATTTCAGTACTGGTTCCAATTATCGGCCAAACGTTAGTAAAATGACCCATATCTTAGTAAACGGAAGTCTCTGGCTACTTGACAGGACTGCGAGGTCAGATAATCATCCTTGACAACATGACGAACGCAGCGAGGACCACTAGAGCTGTAGTGGACGCATTCTAGATGCTGCCAACTGTGTAAGAGTTATGTTTATGCCTTTGAATGTTCGAAGTATCATGGTGCTTGGTTTCGGTCCTAAGTATAACGCTACGCTCACGTAATGTGAAGACTGTACTGAGTAGAAATGCTTATATGTAAGCTGCTGAACGACATTGTAAAATCTCCCGAAAGGAAAATAATATTAATTACTAAAAGCTGACCACCAAAAGTGTTTATAGTCGGTAGAAATTATATTATTGTAAATGACTATGCAAATAAGAAACTAATTATACACAACATTTTTCAGATGGATAAAAATGTCAAAAATAATGTTTCGAATGATAATAGTCCTACTTGAAAAATTAAATAAGAAAAATTTAGGCGCAACAGATAAAGTAAGGATTATAGAGAAGCTGCTAGTGAGAAAAGACAACTCGCAATGTTATATATATGTTAGTGGCTTACATGAAATATTCATGCAGCAGTTTTATATGGCATGCTGTTTACTTTTATCGTTTTAAAGCTTACTAGTATTTTCATGTGTGGAATTATTTTATACACTTATGTTTATTTTTAAATTTACTTTAATGTTTTTATTAAAAGTAATTGTTCTCTGGTATTCAATATTGTATGTGGGTAAACTTATGTAAAATTTGTGCCGAGCAGACAAACAAAAAAAAATTAGTTTATATTCCATTCATATCCAGTTTTGAGCTGTGTTTGTAAGGTTTCCAGTCTCTAGCTCATCAGGAAGTAATTTAAACGTAGTAAACAAAATTTTTTTTTACTTTTGTATATCGTTACAAGTTTGAGACAAAAAATTTATACGTGGGCAATTCCTATGAGTTATTTTGGGATAGAGGTCTTATAATTAGAAATAAAAGAGTTAAATTAAATACTGGATTTAATAGCTCACAAAGCTACGAAATACACAAAACTGTAATCAACTATAACTCTCACAACACAATTAGTTATGCACACAATTACTACTGAGTCACAGACACGTTAATTAACTTTCACAATTAAAGCACAAAAATGTCTACCATCAATTAACTAAACAGTACAAATCACAATGGACTTCAGTCATATATCCAATCAACAGTATTTCAAATAGTGACAGTGCACAACCTTAATAGTCCGCCGTGGTGATGAATCGTCGTGTGCTGCGTAGCACCCCGAGTGCACCGCTGTCTTCACTCTTGAGGTCACAGTTTAGACTCCCTTCGCGTACCACCTTCTTAGCCCGTCAGCCCGCCGCACAGTGGGGCAGATGACTCAAATCTGCGGCCAAAACCCAAAAATTGAAATTCAGAAATCAATGATTTTTATACCGAATCTGAAAAGTTAATAAATTTGGCCATTCCTAATGAGAATAATAAGCACAGCATGTCATCGTTCTGTGGCATTTACAACAGCTGAAATATGATCATCCCGTGTGGTGTTAGAATGATGCATTTTTTCGGCTATAGTTATAGGAACCACGTAATTTCTTTTCACACTATAAAGTAAATCTATTGCCACCATATCAAATTCCATTATAATCTTGACAAAGTAAAAATATTGTTTGGATGAAAATGTGACATTTTGTTATTCTAATAATTATGTAGTTAGAAGTATATTCTGCAACGTTAACTTTTACTTCGTTTTGTCCTACAAAAAATGCCCAATACATCCCATCTTCTAACAAAGTTTAAATGAATTGCTTACAACATTCTAACAACATACAAAAAAATTAGCTGCTACAACGTGCTACTGTAGAAGGAAGAAGACGCCGAGTGAGCGAAAATGCTAGGGGCATGGACGATCCCGTGGCCCCCGATACATTAGTGCCTTACTGGCCGGCTGAGGCAAGCTCCAGTTAATTAGCAAATATCAGGGGCATATTTCACGGTACATGCCTTAATTTTCATAACTTTGTACAGTACTTTTGGGTGGAAAAAATGGAGTCACAGATATATCGATTGAAGAAAATGTATCTTAGCAACACATTTGGAAATTTCACTAAATCGTAATTAAGTATTGGGTGAAAAGGTAATTTTCAGTAAGAAAGGTCTATATTATGTAAGGAGCGAAAATGTATAACATTATAAAAAGGAAATCGTATATGTGCCTATAGTTGTAATTACGTTGTAATGATATAAACATTTACCACGCATTAACTTTTAGATTCTACACTATTTCATGTGAATTGACATTTATGTAATAAAATAGTAACTATATATGTAGCACGTGTGTAACGTTAAAATAATTTACACAATTTCTGCAATAGAAAATTTTACGCATTTGGAGGGACGTTACAGGGCTAAGCAACTCGCGTATACTCCTGAAGAAGCGTTGGCTTTAATATTAGATGTGAATCTTTCACGTTCCTCTTATCTTCTATTAAAATCTCAGGCTTTGGACAGTAAAATTAATTTGCACTCTTCAAATAAACAGATTCAGGCTGAAAAAAGTAAAATTTGTCCACCCAAAGAAGACATAGAAGTCACAGACCAAAAAGCCGAGGTGAAACTGCAATCCCTAATGGACATAACTTACCGTATTTTATCACTTATTGCTGATGATGATAAAAGTTTGTGTGAAGAGGCACTCTCTAAGCTTACACTAATATCCAAGTGGGGATTTAATGGAAGTTGTCAAAAAATGTACAAGCAAAAAGTGTTGATGGTAGTTTTCAATATAGTGATCTAATAATGACAAGTGTTATGCAAATTCAGCTTTTCTATATTGATGACAGCAATGAGCGAAAGGTCATTGTGTGGCAGAACCCTCGACCCTCGACGAATTGAAAAAATATAGTAAAGAAGCAATGAAATTGGAGCATGCGTGTGTCACATCCCACGTCGAAAACCTAGTTTCATCTTATATTAATTTCCAAGGTTCAAAACATGCTACTGTTAAACATCTTCCTAGTGATGACGATGATTGACGGCAAGGTTAGCTCGGCAGTAAGTAACACAAGTAGTTCTCAGCGGTGTAACCTGTACGGAGTTTTGCAAAAGAGCATGAACGACCTTAGTGAAATAACATGCTTAAATGTGAATACTAATGGACTAGAATAGGGACTGTCAACTCTACATGCATATATTAGGTTTATGGAATGGATTCTCCATGTAAGTTACAGGCTGGGACCAAAAGTTTGGAAAATTAAAAAAGATTTAAAGAAAGTAGTGGAAGATCGCAAAAATTAAATAAAAGTTAATTTTAGAAAGGAAACAGGATTACTTATTGACCAAGTTGTTGCAAGGACACAGAACAAGCAATGATGGGAACACAGCTCGTCGTTTCTTTGAGGATCATACCAAGACTGCGGCCCTCACAGGAATCAGTGAAGAGTTGATAGGGAGATGTGGGATTATCCTCCGCGTTCTATCCTGTGGTTTCGCTGTAAGCGCTGAGGCCTTCAAGGCATATGCACGTATGTGGAGAACTATCCGTGGTACCCCATGCCTCCTTCAGTCCATTAAATCTTCATTCATGGAGCTAACGTCATTGAATGTGCTTTGTTACTGATAGGCATGTTCAGCGAGGAAGCCCAATAATGTCGGACCAAAGATTTTAGAAGATGCAGAAAATCAAGCACGCTAACAACAAATACAGCCCTTTGGCAACCTTTATTAATTTCTTCAAGCCCTAAGTTGTCTTCGATCAAGACTCCTCTACGCAAACACCATTCATCTTTGCCTAAACAAGTACTTGGTTTGCTTGAAGAACCGGAAATCAGCCTTCGCGGCTGTAGTAATAGCCGCAGCAGCAATGGTCTAGTGATGAGGGTAGTGAGAGAGATGAACTGTAAAAACAACATTTCGACTGTTTTGAGAATTACTAAGATAAAAATTATTAAATTATTGGTTGTGAATTTTTCTGTGGTTTAAAGGTGGTGTGAATATTTATGTATTGCAAGTGCAAAGTAGGTCAAAGAATTCTTCGTTTACGTGTGTAGACTGAGCAAATAATTATATTTTAATTTATAAAAATTTTTGTCTGCTATTTTATACTATAGCCGTAATTTTGTAGTGTTTGAATTTATTTGTGTCGTATACAATAGGTTATAACATTGTTCACTAATTATAAAGTAAATGTTTTAAATAATTCGGAATACTTTAATATATCTTGTGCAAAAAGACCCTTTACTCATTATTAATTTATTTTGACTCAATATTGTCTTCAGTTAGAACTCCTCCATGCAAACATAATTCATTTTTGCTTAAACAAGTATTTGCATTGCTTCAAGTTCGGAAAATTAGTCTTTGCGGCTGTAGTAGTAGCCGCAGCTTCAAAGAGTCTAGTGATGAGGATAGTGAGAGATGAACTGGGAAAAAAATCAATTTTTAATGATAATATTATTCCATTTTCTGTTGGTCAGATGGTGTAAATATTCACGCATTGCAAGTGTAAAATTGGTCTAAATAACTGTTGTTCTCAACCAATACTAATGTTTTCAATATATAAAATTATTTTGTTTTCTATTTTGTATTGTTATCGTCAGTTACTATGATTGAAGCGTATTTGTATAGTATAACCTTTAATAAGTTATAACATTTGCCACAAATTACAAAAATATTGTTTTAAATGAATCAGAATACTTTCCCTTCTCTGGTGCAAAACATTTATTGTTTCAATAAAAAAAGTAACTATTTAATAATTGCTAAAATATATAACAGCTAGTTTTTTATATAGTTAACGTGTTTTTAACATAAACTAAGCTGCAAATAAAGAAAGTCTACAAAAACATTGGTTTAGAGGTTCTGGCCGCAGATCTGGGTCATCTGCCCCACTGTGCGCCGCTGCAGTCCTCTTGTATCGCCAACACTGCTCCGAAGGTAGCCGCCTGCCGCCTCACAGTAGACTCTGACGTCACCAAGATGTCTTCACCAGACTATCTCCACAACCATAGCACCTTCCTCTAGGACGACCAATAGCGAACTCCTCCAAATGTGCCGATTCTACGTTTTTATACTCCGGCCAAACTCCATGGGTTCTCCGAATTACATGGGTCTAACATACACATTTCATCATGTTTCGGATGTGACTTGAGTCACGTATGCCGCCCTCGTAGGGTTAAGACGCAGTTGGGACAGGTATCTATTACGTAGCTTCGGCGTGACTTCCGTCACGTAGCCGCCAACCCATGATTCAGGGGCCAGTCCACAAAGTGTTACGAAACAGCCGCCGACCACTGGCCTCCAGGTACATGGCACGTAACTATATTATTAAAATCTTTTATTGCATATTCATCAAGGTATGAGAAATATTTCAGATTTTCAACGCGCTAAGTTGTCGTATCGATTACAATATTTTCACCTAACAGACAAACAAGAAAACAGACAGTAACGGGAGTTAATAAAATCAGGGTAAAAATGTTACAATTAGTGCTAAAAATAAACCCCGCCCAGGACTGTTCTTACAGTAAACCTTCGAACAATAGCGTACTATTCCATGATATCAAATGCAGGCAGCACACTATAGATTTTCCAATATTTTTTTTATTTTTCAAAGTTACACCTACCGAATTCTTAGATTGTTTCATTACCAATTATTTTCCTCTTCAATATTTTATTCTCTGCATAATATATTCCGTAGCTAATTTTGATTTTATTGGAGCACTTCTGCCATTCATACAAATACCACTGACCTACAAATTACGCCTCATCTCCGTCACATCGGATAAATAATTTAAAAAATTATATTCTTGTTTACGTTTACCATTCCAGCGCATAACCATATTCCGTTCAGTTCATTTCATTGTAGTATGCATACGTTAGACGTGTTGTGTGGCAGGCCTAAGTATGTATACATATTCGCCGAGATTTCCATTAAGTCTGAACAAGCTGTCTTGTTACGTCATGAACTGCTTACACGTTTACTAATATTTAAACGAGTTAATTTATATTATAGAATTAGTATAAGTGTTTTGTGTCATCACTTGTTTATAATTGACTGGACCTTAAATGTACTCCAGCACCACACTTCTTTCAGCACTTTAAATATATTTTGTCTTATTCAAAACAAAATAAATTTAAGTTTTTAAAAAGTTCTTGCGAGTTTTTAGGTAATAGATTAAACATTTCACTGCTGTGGTGTTGTGATTATACCACTCGTCTCTCAACAATGCGATCTGATTGAAGATGCCTACCAAGTTTGGTTTCGGATTTTTTTACAATAGGACGTTGACATAGGTCGGGAGTTTCTCTCGGTGTACTCCCGTTTCCTAATTCTTGCGTTCCATTGCAGGTTCCTTGTTCCATGTCGTCTTTCAGGAAACTCGGATGCGTATAGAGTCCCATTTTAAACGTCTGCCTCTCAGGGCTTACATCATAATCGACATTAATTTAATGTTTTATTCAAAGTTAAATTAATTGATACTAAATGAATAATTATATTTTCATGACCACATTAGTTTGGACATCAACGTTAACTATCAGTGTTAAATGCTAACCAGTTGCTATTTTATAATGGCTTGTGTTTGAAAATTTAGCAAGTTTTGGGCATTTGTTCGCTAACTTTTTTTTTTAATAATATCACCATAATAATCATAATAGTTTAGTTTTTCAATGTGAGACTTTTGTGTAAGACTTTCCAGGGATTTAAATTAAATAACAATATGTAGCTGCTTATTTACCATTTTAGTTGAAGAACTAGCATAAATATAAGTATTTTTTTCTCCATTTAAATGTGTGAGTTAAACAGTGTAATGAAAATATTTTATGTAACAATGTACCTAAAAAATGTTTTTTATTGTACTCTCAACACCTTATGTTCCAAATTGCTGCGCTTCCATTTATTTGCTTTAAATTTCTTCCTCCAGTATGTATTGAGTGTTCTAGTTGTCGTATGTTCGCAGGGATATCCCAATGGACGTTGTGCTGCCCACGAACACCACTTACAACACAACATCAGATATCTCCGACGCCGTCATCAGAGACTTCAAGAAAGTCGTCGTGCAGTGGTTACAGAAGCGTGTTGTAGCTACGCTCCGCCACGTAATAACGAAGCTTCAAGAAGACGCCTCGACAAGTACACAAACACCTACAACAACTTCGAGCACATCTACTCTGTCAGCCTCACCTACTATCACACCCGCCCCTATAACTACGCAGAGTGTCGCAGCGAAAATTACAGTCAAAATGTCTGCTTTCTCGTTTCCATACTCCATACACTGTCTATGCTCTTATGGGCGTATTTATGTAAACATGAGTTCTTCTGCATTATTGAAAGTCCTCAAGTGCTTAACATATTCCTAAGATTTCTTAATGATATGTTATACATGTTGAATCATAATGACATGTTACCTAACACAGGACTTACTATTTACATAATTTAGTAGAAAAAGTCTCAACTCCCTATAAATGTTACTGGCTGTTTCATTAAAATCAACTTTTTAACCACTTCAATTTATTTACCAAAGAGGCAATAATTAAATGAGAGATTTTAAAAATGTGTAAATTTTGTTTGAGGCTTGACAGATATGGTTTACTTGAAACTGTTACTATGGTGTGTAACTGTAATCAGTAAAGTGAAATAATACATCACTCTTCAATGTCTGTTAATTTATTTACAACATTTTATTGATTATCATACCTATGCAACTTAACTCAATTAACATTACGTGGATATCTTTGTAGCATTATCCTTTATATAACAGTTTGACAAAATTTTAACCGTATTAAATATATTTTGAATGTCGTAAATATATCGAAATTTTCGCGAAATATAATATTAAGATCTGTTCTGAAGGTAAACAATTTTTACTGGCATACATATTTATGGTAATTTTATGGTGTTAGGAAGATTATTTAATGGCGTGCTCACCTCAATTTCAAAGTCTGATTTTATTTTTATAATTGCGCCATATTTTTTTTTCTTATTTCAGACATAAATTGTGAAAGTATATTTCTCTTTGGAAATGTGTGTATCCCTCATAGATTTTGCATAATGAATAGTTAACTTAAATATTTGCATGTTATGGTTTTACGCACGGTACTAAATCCAAATGACATACCAAAACCGAAAAAAAATCGACAGTGTTTGACAATTTTGTAGGCAATGATTTTACGTTCATATAAACTAAAAATAAATAAAAAATTTTGTATTTAATAAAACATACTAAATTTCGAAACGAAAATACAAACATAACAACATTTGTTTTTAAATACAAAAAACTATTTTTACGTATGTGCCAAATCACAGCCTACAACATTGTTATGCTCAGTGATTTTTTTCGGTTTGGTATGTCAGTTTGTTTAAGTGGCATGCATAAAACCGTAAAGAGCATTTTTTGAAGTTTACGACTCACTACGCAAAACCTATGTGATGTACACAAATTTCCTAAGATGAGGATTAAATCATATTTTACGTCAAAAAGTAGAAATAAAATATCTGGTAAAAATATAAAAACAAAAAAGGAGGTTTAAAACAAACAGTGAACCGCCCCCTTAACACTGAACCTTCTCGTTTAATGCAATTAAACTATTTCGCTATTATTTTATTTTAGATTTATGTATAATAATTTCAAAATTACTAAAGAATTAAAACCTGAGCCACAATATTGGCTACTTGAAAGCCACAGAATTTTGATATGTTGAATTTAACCGTTATTTGGAGCTACAGTAAACTTTATGCTCACTTCTGGTATTTCGTTTAAAAAGTGTAGCCTGAAAAAGTCACAAATTAATTTATATTTTGATTTTATAACTTGTCTCAAATGTTCATAATATAAATATTCTCTACCTTATAAACACCTTAACATTAGATCAGAAAATAGTTTTCACCACATAACTTCTGTAAATTATTGTTTCAAGGTAATGTTGTAATCAAATATGTTGTTTTAGTTAGTTTAAAATTTTTTAAGTTTCTTGTAATATAATTATCTAATATATTTTGGAGTATGCAATACTGCTACCAGTGTGTTAATAAATTCGATTGTTCATGTTGTTTAACTAGTTGAAAAATTTAATTTAATTTATGGTTCCTAAAGTTTTATTTTTGTTTTTTTAATTTTTTGTTTCGGTTGTTATTACGTATCTATTACAGAATACTTTGCCAATATCTGGTACCGTTTCGATACATCACATTAAAAATACTGATAAATAAATGTACAATTTACTACTAAATAATTTTTTTTTGCGGAGATATATTAATACGTATCAATTACATGAAAAATATTTAAATATTTTCGTTAGTCATGTCGCTTAAAAAATATAAAGAAATATAAATTAGACACAGCCTTTAATGTCAAGTGAGTGTACGTGAAAGTGATTCCATCACATATTTTACATTTTCAATCACAGTTTTATTAGAAAACAATATTTTAGGTTTTTTAAATTACGTTAATTATGTAAGTATTAGACAGTTCTCAACGAGCCTAATGTTTCTTGCAATAGGACAGCATACTCCAGTAATAATTATGTTTAACATTAAAAATGATTTAATTATTTCCGTTGTACTGCTTTAAAATTGGAGAACGTATAGCTATATAATCAATTGAAATCTGATCTTGGACGATGCACTGCTAAAGAAAATTAGGTGAATTTACTGTCAGCCATGCAGTTATCGATACGGTACAATAATTATTCACATTTTAATATCTTGCTAGCATATAAAATATCACAGTTACAGAAATCATCTATACTATTATCAGTACTGTTTAATAATGAGGCAAAAAATAATTTGGTTATTATGCTACAATAATCTCAATATAGTTGTTAATAGTTCTTAAATCTAGGCCACTACCACAGCAAATCACATAATCAATCATTGGTATAAAGATTTATGATAACGTCATAGACACAGGTACCTTCTCAGACATGCACGCATAGTGACTAAACAAAAAAGTGGAAACAAAAGCCAACAAGAAGTAACCAGTATAACTGATAAGACTACTTTCCACAAAGTGGAAGTTAAAATCGTTTATGTACATCAAGGAATATTTTATAACGATATTAAATTTTCCGTATGATAAACGAACTATGTATACATATTTATAATCCCTGTCGCAAGTGTCTAACGGATTTTCCCAGCACACTACCCTACTTGTGGTGTTTTATTTGGGCCATCATTCTGACTCTTACTCTCTTCTAGGGAATGTGACGGCCACAGTTGCGGCCGTGGCCTCCATTTCAACCCTGCTATGCCGCGATGCACGCCACCTCTTCCTTAGAGAAGCCTTAATTTTGGTGTTTGGGTTTCTGCCTTCAGTCAAGCTCACTCCCCATCATGTCCTTCGTTTAAGTCAACATGTTTGAAATAGGCTTTAACTTTCGGGCAGTTTTTTTTTTTTTTTGTGTTTTTTGCTTTAGGTTGAGAAAGCTCTACCATTTTTTTTATCTATGGCAACACTTCCAGGTATCTAACAACCACATTTGTGATTTTCTAATTATAATGTTGCCTGATAACCAATATTTAATAGTTTATTTTGAATGGAATGCTGCTAAAGCTCATGTTTGCTTACCATCATATTTTAATTATTAAGTACAAATATAGAATTAGATTTTTTTCTTAGTTCAAATATTTGAATTGAGTTTATCGGAAATCATTTGTGCACTTTATAGCTATGAGTGGGGTAAGAGACTTTGTAAAAATCATGAAATTTAATGAATTTTAGTAATTAAATTTAAGTATAAGGAAAGTAAATAAATGTACAAATTTAATAACAAAAAATCTAATTTGACAAATTATATAAAATCACATCTATTTATTTTATAATGGCTGCTTACACATTCAGTTAAAATGTGCGTGTAACATTTTTTCGTTAACCAGTTAGCACACATTATAATATAAAAGACAGTGGCGTTCATAAGGTTTTATGTGGAGTCGAGAAAATTTTTGTCAGGAACATGGATATTTAGGGTGATTTTAGAATAAAAAATAGAGGCAAAAAGGGGAAAAATTGTGACTAAGTAAAGTCAACCCCAGAGCCTCTTAGCTCCTGAATCAGACTCGCTTACAAAACGTGTGATTTTGTACTTATAAATGTAATTTTAATAACGTTTGCGGACATTACTAGCTGTAAAGATAGCATACTTTCTTTAATATTAAACAAAACAAATTTAACTACACTTAAAAAACAGAAAGAAATTTTATTTCTCCATGAAAACTTCTACTTACACCGGCATATTGTTATCACGTGTTGGTTCTGCCATGATATTACATACTCATCACATATTACTTTGTTTTTTAGCAATGACATACCAAACACAAATATCTCCAGCACATTCCTTGCTGTGGCGTCTTGCCAGACATATGTACGCCCGGAACATTGTGTTAGTGGCGTCTTGCCAGGCAGATGTTTGCTCGGCACACTGTGTTGGCTGCGTCTACCCAGGCAGATGTTGGCCCGGCACACTCTGTTGGCTGCGTCTTGCCAGGCAGATTTTTCCTGGCACATTG
>PNEQ01061817.1:0-13822 GCA_003012365.1 Medauroidea extradentata | reverse complement strand
ATGTAACTGCTGAGTGGTTACACTCCTATTCTGTCGAGAGGGTTTTTACGGTACTATGCCGGTTTTTCCCTCTCTCTTCTTAGATTATGGCTTAGCTATAGGTACACTTAGGGAGGTAGACATGGCCCCAATTGCGGCCATGTCTACCCAATCCCTCTCTGCCGCGATGCATGCCTCCTCTGCATGAAACTTCCCTCTTATAGGCGTATGGGGCTCAGCCCGGAGACGCACTTAGTCCCGCTCCTTCCCCGGGCCTCACACATAACTTAGTAGTTAGGGTAGGTTAGGAAAAAAAAATTGGCTAACAGCTTCAATGGCCGCCGCTGCGTGTATTTATTTCTTATTTTACCGCTGTATTCTGGCAAACTGTTAAATCAGTTTTCATTGCCAGCTTTTCTTTTTTTTTACATGTATCATGGAGAATTTCTAAATTTTGTTGGAGGAACAGGAGAGAGACGGAAAGATAGAAGGCACAGCGATAATCATCACTTCAAACATTTTGAAGGCACGCACGCTGCCTAACTCACTACATACAGTATGTCAAAAAGATTAAAATGTTATTCAGGGACAGCTTGTGTATGTATAGTTTTATATATAAGTCCATAACACGGTCGTAGAAGAACAGGTCTGGACACTCGCCTGGAAACTTGACCCCCTTGTTGTTTGGCTTTAGTTCACCAAGTTACCGACAATATTGTGTTTTATTGGCGCTGATGTTAGGGTAGTCGGACTAAAATCCGCCCACTTCCTTTCCGCTTAGATAAACAATTTATCAAAACGTATTTTTTAACAATTTATGAAATACTTTCTTCGCTCACAAATTTAAGAAAAGGCTCCAGCAATCTTTATTTACATTATAAATTTAACAATGGAAAAAAGTGGACGGAGTTTGAGTCCGACCGCCCGGGAAACAGCGCCAAAAAGTACAACATTCTCGGTAACTTGACGAACTACAGCCAAACAACAAGGAGGTCAAGCAAAATACATTGTTAGATAGGCGAGTGTCCAGACCTGTTCTGCTGGAACTGCACTCAGACGGAAGCAGAAATGCTACCAGAAAATGGGCATAGAAACTGCTATGAAATTGGGCATCGTGTGAGGCCGGCTTTACTTGCTAGAAAAAAAAAACGTAAAACACGGACTAGAATTTATTGAGTCGGCGCCTTAAAAATGCATGTTTACATATAGGACTACAAAAATAACCGTAAGCGTTTACCCACAAATTCTGTTAAAATAAAAGTTAGGTAACTTTTTTTTACGTAGCACATTTCTCTGGCCTGATAACCTGCTTCTTACTTCTGTTTTTTTTTTTTTGTAAACATGCCATGCTGCTACAAGTTCTCGTCTTCCGAAACACGTCTTAATATCCCGTTGTCGTTGGCGGTTACAGGCCGGGTATTTCAATCCCTGCATTGCAATATATTACAGTTACATTTATGCATAAAATATTAAAATTACACCTTACAAGAATCTCAAACGTACACGAACACACGAGAAGCTCAAACACTCGCAACGAAAATGCCCGCTCTTTGTTTTGGTTGCCGGACATCATAATATCCCATTGGCGATTACAGGCTGGGTTTTATAATCTCCACATTACAATATATTAAATATACGCATAGAATACTAAAGTAACACATTATAAGAATCTCAAACACACATTCGAACGCGGTAACTTTTCACACTCGCAAATGGCCGTTCTTTGTTTTGGTCGACTGATAACGGTGCGGTTGTTTGTTAATTAGTTATAAAATTACGCGATTTGAATAGAATAAAATAGATAACTGACTAATGTTGGATACGGAGCCGTGTTATTATGTTACGTTTCCTCCAAAATGCTTACTTATTTTCACGTATAATACACACTATTTTCAATGTCAGCGATGGAAGTTAACCGATTTGTTTATCAGGGCTACCACTACTGCTTCATCAGGCCGTACGATCACGTCCTGTTGTTTTAAATGGTATGTTATTCTGCAACGTGTTTGGCAGGTGTTACAAACATTGGTAGCATCGGCTGTCAAAACACGGAATTCTTACATGGGATAGACAATAGGTACTCACCAGTAACAAAAGAAATACGTCATAAATGAATACATTACATGGAAGTCTATCAAAGAGTCAACTTTTCCCACTGTCCCTAACTATATGGTTAGCGGTACCGGTTTGAGTAAATAAAAGCACAGAAGATCCGAGAGGAATATTCGTTGGCTAAGATTATGCATCGGTAGTACTGCGTACAACTGTTGCCAAATATACATCATAGGTAGTTTATGCAAAAACTGGCCAGTATATATCGAAAACATTTTCTCACGCAGAATATATCCGATAGCAACCTTTATGGTGCCCTCTATACCTGCGCGTTAGAGGATTAGAAGTAACGGAGCAATAAAAGCAATCTTGAGGCGCGATTCAAATTGCCGCATCTCCACAACGACCCAAGTGTCGAGCTATCGTGCAAGTTTCTCTCCGATCCAATTTTTTTTTTTTTTTTTTTTTTTTTTTACTCTGGGACTGTAAGCAGTGACCGCATATAATTTTACTGGTAGAAAGTCTGTAGCAAAGTTCAGTACACATTTCTGATTTTCAGATACATCCGGTTAGTACATTTTGAAGTACGGCAGTAAGCTATAATTGTGTTGGAGGGCTTCGAAGTGCAGGCTATTTTATTTTTGTACATTTGTACAATGTATGCATGCGGATTAGTTTCGAAGAAAAAAAAGTTTTTCCTGTAAATTACAACGCATGAGTGTGATAGGTGGCGCAGTTTAGAACTGTCGTAAACTAGAAGTCTGTCGTGAGAAAACTATACGTCCATAGAGACAACGGCCTTATCGTCCCTCTAGAAAGTGGCGTACGCACATGATATATGTTACGTCACTCTGTGACAGTTTAATTATTCTTCCCCTAATATAAGTTATTTGTTAATTTATTGTTGCTGGTTTGGATATTGTCCCTGTGTCGGAGATGGTGAACCTTGAGGAGTTCAGTGTCGACCGGCCATTCCTTGTGATGATTGTCGACAAAAACGAAAATGTCCCGCTCTTCCTGGCCACTGTTGTTAACCCCTCAGTCGACTGACCGGGCGACTAGCTTTGACTGAAATTGCTTCAGAAATAATAATACTAATTCTAAAATAAATGTTCTGCAGAAAGGAAATCTCCGAGGTTTGATTTATGTCAAAATATCTCTCACAAATCAACATAGGTAGGTGTGCACTTTACCGTGAATTCCAAATGTTTTGTGGCGACAGTTTGACACTTAATATTTACAAAGTTTTTAGAAGATGTATATTTGAATATATTGTACAGTTTAGATAATAAATAGTAAACTAATCACAGTACTAGAATTTTGAAATATATGAAGTAAATATTTCTCGCTGCTTGAAATTTCTATCGTCACTCAGCGTAATGACGCCAAAATATTTTACCATGGTTTCGGTCAGTTTAATCTATCTCATACAATTGAAATTTAGTAGTGTCATTCGTGATCAATATAATCATAACTATAGCTGACCCGACTGACGTTGTCCTGTCTTAACGATGACTATTGAAATTGAATTGTTATAATTAATGTCGATAAATCTCAAGGACAGTCGCTAAGTGTTTGTTTTCTTTTTTGTTAGTTTTCTATAAAATCCATGTTTTTCACATGGCCAGTTATATGTCGCCTGTTCCCGTGTGGGAATACCAACAAAACTATTTATATACTAACAATATTGTATATCCTAAAGCATTAGAATAATAAACACACTTTTTTTTATTAATTATAACAATTCGATTTCAACAGTAATCGTTAAGACAGGAAGCACGAAGACAAAATTATTGAAAACAGTGTTCGTATTTGTTTAGCATTTGACGAAATTATAGCATCCTCAAGGCGTAATGGCTCTGAACTAACCGCGATGTACACTAAGAAATTCAGTTTTCTTTATTAATTTTTTATCAATGAAATAACTCTGATCGAGGCATTTGTTTTAAACGATTTTCAGATTTTTTACATCCTCTTTGTCAAATGTTTATATTGTCCAAAGCGCTAAGGTTAAATTAAAAATAATATTATATGGTTGTTAAGTATTCTTAAATAAGTCTTCTTAAATTTTTTTCCGTACAATTTTTAAAATTTTTTTAATAAGAACCTTTTCCTGACAATAACAAACACAACAACAAAAATAGTGAAATCGGTCCAGCCGTTCACGCGTGATGGCGTGACCAAGGGAAATAGGGATTCATTTTTATGTATATAGATAGTAGTAAACACCCATTTGCTCAACCTGCTCAGGGAAGAATAAAAGTGTGAGGGGCGCACAGCCTAGGACGTTGCATAAAAAAAATACAACCATAGCCATCTGACTGGTGTGTACACTCCTTGCACTACTAACTTGCAGTGCTATAGTGCCAAAATTGGTGCAGGGTATACTGACGAGCAAAGTACGGCTATTTCCTGGTACCAGGTCACCAACAGAAGGAAAGCAGAAGGTATACTGTACTGGGCTGAATCAACGAGAGGGTATACGGCGTATACCCGCGTATAGCCCCGAATAAAGCACTGCAGTCTCCTTGTCAGTTTTGGGGAAGTAGTGCAAAAGGAGCAGCACATGGTTTTAATCGCAAGGTTCCGACTTCTGCATCTAACTGGAAACTTATAAGTGGTCCAACTCTGCACTGAACACATGTGGAAACTCGCTAAGTCTGAGACTGAAGAACATGCCTTGAGAACACCTCTGACTTCGATTCCCAGCGACCCCATCGAGTTCCTACACAACAGCGATCGATGGCGACCCTTACATACAATTAATGGAAGCTTGCTCTTTCGTGAGCCATACTTTACAGCAACTTCGCATGAACCCAGTGTATCAATAGCATTTTGACTGCAATCCCTCAATAGCAATGTGTTCTTGGTTAGTACATGTGATTTTTGTGAAAAAAAAAAACATACTGTGAAAAGTTAATTCTTTTGTAATCGACATTCCTGCTGCTTTATCTAGTACCATTTAAACTGAGCGACCTTCAATGAAAACTGTTGTAGATAATAGTTCGTGAATTGGTTTTGAACTGGTTTGTTAAGCGAACTACGGAACTAGTTCGTTCGCGAGAAAAAGAACTGTTCTTACGTCTCCCTTGTGTTCGCTGTACAAAAAAGTCGCTGCGCATGCGCCAAGATTCTCTCCCCACTACCCGCGCGTTGATTGATATATGTACTAGTTATTTGCTCTTGTGCATTGTTCCCCCCCCCTTCTTTTTTTCTCACTCGCAAATAGTTTTTTTTTTCTCGTTCCTTTTTCTGCTCCCCAATATCCCTTCGTCCATCGTTTGGTGGCAACTAATTGGTATGCACAATTGAAAGGGGAAAACGATAAAATATACATATCGCGAACTTTAAAGAGTACTAGGTCGACCAAGTAGTTCGAGGACCGATGCAGTTCGCGTCGTTCGTTTCGTGTTTTTTGTCCCACGACTTGTCATTAGAACATATCGAACTTGTATTTTTATTCTTTAATATTTCACTGCAAATGCTAAGATTGAAAAAGTAGTAACATTAAATATGTTTAAAGATAAAATACTTACTCCCCCGCCTATGTTTCGTTACCGACACTGGGCCAGTAATTTTCTGAGGCGTGTTGACATAACAATGTTATGCTGCCGTGCACAGCAGGTTTTGTAATTTAGTAAAATTTAGTTTTGTTTTGCGCACAGAGTTCTTAGTTACTGTACAATAAATAGTAATTCAAGTATGGTAATATAAAAGCGGATCCGCAACTACACTCAATGTATGTACGACGCACATATAGATGTTCCTGGATAAAATGAGCACTTTTGAGTAGTATGTTTTGGCCGGTTCCGGGACAGGATTCGGTGTGAGGCGCCCGCCCGAGTGAGGCCCCACCTGCCATGTTGTGAAGTCACGATCCCGGCCACCATATTGGATGACCTTGACCTTTAACCTGACCTTGACCTTGGCGTCAAGGTCACCGAGTGTCAAATTACCAAAATTTCGAGAATTCCAAACAAATTTCAAAAATTCCGAAAATTTTTTAAAAATTCTAAAAAATATAAAAAATTCCGAAAAAAATACCGAAAAAATATTACTTCCATCTTGTTTCCGGACGCCATCTTGTTTAAGGACACCATCTTTTCCCGGACGCCATCTTAGAGTTTCTCCCGAATCTTCCGAAAATCTTTTGATTTTGCATTCCATCCTAACCCGACACACATTTAATCAACTATTTTTATGTTAAAACTATTTAATAAAAACTTTTATACAAAAATTATTTAAAGAATTACCGACATGTCTTACCCGGACGAGCTCCATCGACACACTGACACCCCCTAACACTTTTTACATGTATATAAAGTCACCACACCCCCTCTCCTATTACTCCTTCCTCTCCCCTCCCCACCCAGCAAGTATTTTAATTGGCTGTTAGTCACGTGATGAATTCCTCCCTCCCTTTCCCCTAATTTACCACCACTTTCTTATCCTTCGTCTAAATAATATTTCCTTTATAATTTTCACTAAATCAGCATGTCACCTATGTCTTCACATAGCAGCTAGATGACCCTGAGAAGTAATGACCATCGATTGAGACTTTGTATTAATCATCAATATCGAAATTAATCGATATTATTTTAAAAGTTTGAATATTGTTAAAATAATTTTAAAACTTTATTTAAATGCCATTAATGAATACTACTTAAACATTACTTCTTTCTTCGATACATCCGATCGATTCCCAATAAAATCAATCAATCAATTATAGAAAAAATTTTTGATAAATATTTTTTTATAATAACTACAAGGACTTTATTTCCTACAGAACTTCATCAGCTACACTCACACTCCTACCAAATTAGCAACATTTATTTAAATTTCTGATAAAATCAATAAATTGTTTAAAAAATAATAAATTATTGTGGGCATCTACATATGTGAGACTCTTCGACTTCTTCCAAACATGGCGCACATCATCCAAACAACACCACTCCATCGAAGAAACTGACATGTCATTTCATAACCATACTACTTATGCTAAACACACCACCCCTACACCCTCCCACTTACCATCCCCCCAATACCCCCTCACAACTTTACACTCACTCTCCAACAGTCCTGTCAGAGCCTGTCCGAACTGATCATCTCTCTCTTCTACAGTACATATACAGATATGACTTTGTCTTTGTTCAGCGAGCTGTTACACAAACACGACAACTCGCAGCTATGCAAATAGCATCACCACGTCACATATCACTGGTAAGCTTCCATACCAGAACAGCTATTTCAGTTCAGTATATTACTATTTTCTATCCTATATTTACTTTTATATACAAAAAAGTATTTAAGTCATAATAATTATTCTCATCAAACTCCCAAGCTAAATAAAAAACCCTGTCATAAAGGGGTCAGGGGCTGAGAAAACTTCCCGGCATTCATCTAGCATCAGTTGCACTTCGTAGCAGAACTGTGCCGGTATCTCATGTTCCAATTTCTCCAGTAACACCAGTGTGTTTGGCTGCATTAGTTTGGTGTCCAGATTGTACACAGTTCGTCGTTCATGTCTCCTGAAGTGGATTCTACATGCTGCTGGTTCAATTAAGGTGTTTTGCTCTGTTAACCATGGCACATCCAGTATAACATCCTCTCTGAGTTCGGACGTGACGAAAGCATTCGTATTAGTTGTAATGTCACGGATTCTTACTGAAATTTCGGCTTCGCACAATGTCTCGCTTATTTGTAAGTTTGTGGCTAATTGAACTGTCCGAACAGCTGTTTTCAAATTTTTAGCATCCACAAAATTTTGTCGAACGAAGTTGTGTGAGGCTGCAGTGTCAATTGAGGCTCTGAATTTGTGGCCATTCAGGATATCTGGAATGCGAAGTATGCCATAATTTAAATTTTGAATGTGGTTGAGCAGAATGCATTGTAGGGTTTGTTTACATCTGGTTTGCTGGTATTCGGACATGCATTCGGTTGAGAATTCGGATTCGCATTCGGCTTTGCATTTAGTCTGGCATTTGGTTTGGCATTCGGATTTGCATTCGGTTTTGCATTCAGTTTATTATTCGGATTTTCATTCGATTTTGTATTCAGTTTGGCATTCGGATTTGACATTGTTTACACACACATTTGTAGCATGGACATTGTTACACTCCACTTTGTGTTGTTTAGCATGGGTAGCACTCTTTGATTTATCTGGGTCAGATTTTCTTATTTTTGGTGTACATGTCAGTCCAGTAAAATTTTGGTTTCCTGAAGTACGGGTAGCATCCTGCCCCCTTACTCCTGACTTCCCGTTTTCCATCTTTGATAGCATAGGCCTGCAAGCTGCCTTATTCGGGCACTCTGTGTGCCAATGGTACACTTCGTCCTCACAATGTCGGCTTGGGTATGGGAGTGGTTTAGAATAGTCTGGTTTGTATCCCCTAGATTTTCCATTGTTGCATTCCTCCACTTTCTCTATAATTTGTTCCTTATTTGTCTGCAGTCCCTTTCTTTCAGTTTCTCGCTCACCATGGGGAAATTTCTGGGTCTGATCAGTGCACGTCCCCTTGCCCATAAGGGGGTTACACCTACATGTACGAATCGAATCGCGATGTCGACTCTGTACAAGGGAGGGACGTGCCGGTGACTGCAGATCTCCTCGCATGCTCAGATGTCTTCTTGGGCACGGCAGCCAAGGATTGTTCTAAATGAAAGGAGTCGGTTTTACTCGGCAAAAGGTCTAAACAGGTGTCAGGCGAAGGAATTTCAGAATAGTTCCGAATTTTGAGAAGTGGCATATGCGAACAATAGAGACAGGAAATGTATAAATTTCAGAAAAATGAATTTTAGGTTGCAATTGGGCCAAATTTAGGCCACGAACTTGGGCGTCACATAACGGGGGCAGTAGGTAGGCCAGGGTAGATTCAGGAATACAGGAAATATTCCAGACCCTGCCCGTATGTGTGGGTCGACAAACAGATGGCATCTGAATCTGGCCCACCTGCCATTCAGTAGTCGTTCTGGACTCTGGAACTAGTGCTGCGTGTTGTTCCGGCACATAGGTAGTTGACTGTTGCACACTGTCGAAAACTCTTAATGATGCTGAGAGCTGATCCCATTATTGCAAAATATGAACTCGCGAAATACATTGAAATAAATACCCGGTTTATTTATGGAAATACCCTCGAGCGAGTCACCACCTACCATGTATATATTTCGCCCGGTACAATGGCGTAAGCTGCTAAATATGGTGAGAGGCCAACAATGAACTTCACAAGTGAGAATGTTTCAATGGAGTATCCAAGTATCAAAACCCATGCATGTCAGTATCTGAGGCCGAAAACACGAAAAAGGTTCCAGAAAAGTGTAAAACTATTGTACTCTACATGGTTAGGTCGAAAAAGATTAAGTGGCCTCAGGGAGACGGGACCACACTACACATGCAACTTACTTCCTCGGCGACCAAGTGAAGATTAATAAACATGTCGCTTGGCGAGAGGACGCGGCAGTGTGCGTTTCCTCCATGCTTGGTGGAATGATCTTACATGTTAACTTAATACAAAAAACACCCACTGAAAAATATAGAAAATTAGCAGAAATACATTAATGATACCTATACCCATATCTGCAACTCCAAAGTCTTCATAGGATGCTTTCAGAAATACATTGTGAAATGAAAACAACAATTAAGCTGAATTCACAACCCCACTTAACGTACGTATGAACACACGCATGTAAGTTAAGAATTAGAGATTGGATTCACATCAATATTTAATCTAGACATGCGCGGAAATTGTTAATACCGTAACAAAATGTCGGTAATAGATTATCGTAATATATTTTTATTTTTCGTAGCAAAATAATATAAGTTATGACCACGAGATAAATGATTTCTCAATATAAATAAATATTTAAATGAGTCTTAAGTTTGCAAATGCTGAATTCACAACCACCACTTAGCGTACCTACGTAAGAAGTAAAAAGTGATCAACTCTATTATGTATGTACGCACGCTACGCGAGGATGTGAATGCTAGCATGCACACTCGGTGTTTCTACTTTCACACGTACGCACTCGCGTACGCTAAGTGGTGGTTGTGAATCCAGCTTTAAAGTGTCTGTAAAAGACATCAGAATAAACTACATAATATTTAAAATGTAAAAAATTCAAACAAAATTACTAGCGAATTACATAGTAATAAAAATACAAAAAGGACAATTAAAACCTTTCTTGGGGGCTTACCGCAGCTTCTTACTGCCATATGCATTTACATTGTACATTCGTGGAAAAAGTATTTAATGAGTTCTGCTGTAGAAGTAGCGTAGAATGTTTACTGTAGAATCACTACATATGGATCTATCATTCGTTTAGTGCAAATCACCTGTGATCCAAAACCGAAACCGTCACTTGCCACCTGCACTACAATGTGGCACGTTGCGCCCCGATGCTGCAAACAGCTCTAGTTAATTTTGCAAATACTACCCATTCTCTAGCAGACCCTGCTTAGAAAAGGGTAGTCCAAAACTGCTCGGTTGAGGTTGGTAGTCTATCATCACAGCTTACAGGAACAGTAGTTTACCTGCCACGTAGTAAAGATCGGCGTTTTGGTGGTTTTAGCCAGTGGAGAGGGAAGTCAAGTGCCTGGGACCCGGCCGCAGTAGCCCAGACGTTGGAACAGGCGTCCATGGCACACGTGAGTAGGCCGCTCGACAGATGGCCATATTCCCTTAGTCGCCGTCGTTTCTAGAGTAGGTTAAAGACGTTGGTATACAGTCCGGAATCACTTTCTGGTTGTAACAATGCTGTTAGAGGTTAAGACACAGGCTGGTCACATCAGGGGCACATATTCCCTCTACACTCCACCTGAGTAATAACACAATGGATTTTATTCCCAGAACATCCCTGAATGGGAACATTGAAATTATTCCCCTGTATTCGCCCGAAGGACACAGAGTATGCGATTAAGTGTGGCAACAGCCAACAATGGTATATTACTTGGAGTTATATGGGGAGACATAAAACCTCCCCCTACGCATGTCTGTTCCTGGGGTTAAAACAAATATAAACATTCCGGTACTTAATGTTACCTGATTATTGAAAACGAAATGATTCGTACAACATTTGAAGGACCCAGGGAGTCGCATAGCGAGACTTCATGCACACGTCCTCGTTGGACACGAGTCAGGCGAAGTCTGAAGAATGGCGTTGGCGGGAAAGGCAGGAACACTGCATTTCGCTCCAAACATATAGCAGGGAGATGAGTGAAGGCAAGGCAAAACGACAGGGTGGTAGTTGTGGCCGCATAGACCTCCGCTTGTAGTCATCAGAGATTAGATAATAGTACAGATGGAGCATTAGCAGCCGATACTGAAGCCAAGCTGACTTCGTTTATTCAGGTGCAATATGGTGGAGTGCAATCAGCTGTTTCTGTATGTGTATTGAGAAGTGAGGTTATGGTTGGCCAAACCACAGCTGCATTATATATGTTGCTATGGTAACAAATAATATATTTCAGGTAACTATATGACGGATGGACTCCTGCCCCTTCCGTCTCAAGGCTTCAGACCCCTCGTCCTGCGACGTACGTTAAGCTCCATCTGTATGTTTCTCTAATCTCTGGTAGTCATGCCCAGCTGCATTCCTGAGCCTTGCCCATGGTCGTAGAAGAACAAGCCTGGACACTCGCCTATCTACCAATGTATTTTGCTTGACCCCCTTGTTGTTTGGCTGTAGTTCATCATGTTACCGAGAATGTTGTACTTTATGGCGCTGTAATCCGGGCAGTTGGACTCAAACTCCTCCCACTTTTTTCCATTGTTAAGGCGCCCGCCTGGTGGCCGTGTGTTAGTGTGAGTGAGGCACGACTCCAAGGGCGATGTTGACCGGTTCATCTAGCGCGGTATCGCCTCTACCGCAAGACACTGAAACGGCGTGGAGTGGTATGGTAGAACACTCGCCTGACTGACACTTTCATGTGGTTACCCCATCTTTTTACTGGTGGAAAGTTTTAAGTAAAGTCCAATACACCTCTCAATTGTAGTTTTACAAGAATCCCTTCAGTAGTTGTTTAGATATAATAGATTGAAAAAGCAGTTTTTAGTCATTTTGAGGTGCCCTGGATTAGTCTTTCTATTTAACGTGATGTTTTGAAACTACTATTCCGATGTCGTTTGAAGTGTTTGTTCTTTTCGTAAATCCCCACATTAGAAACACGTTTAGTAGTTTCTTAGATAAAAGTGTTCTGCTGGCATGCTGTAACGCTGGCTACAAGGCAGGCAGGTGGGCGCCTTAACATTATACTTAAAGTAAATAAGGATTGCCGGAACCTTTTCTTAAATTTGTGAGCGAAGGAAGTATTTCATAAACTGATTAAAAATACGTTTTCATAAATTGTTTATCTTAGTGGGATGGAAGTGGGCGGAGTTTGAGTCAGACCGCCCTAACTGCAGCGCCAATAAAACACAATATTCTCGGTAACTTGGTGAACTGCAGCCAAACAACAAGGGGGTCAAGTTTACAGGCGAGTGTCCATGTGTTTGCCATCCTACATATGCTAAAACACAAAACCCTGTTGCAAATATTACGAAATAATTAATAACAAATAACGAATGCTCTTCTGCCCCCTTTTCCTTACAGTCTTACGTCTAATTATTTAGGGCGCATTCAGAAATACTTCAAATACAGGAAAAAAAGACACTAGTTAAATTGAAGCAAATGCGTAGAATATGCAATGAAAAATTAGACAGTCTGATCTTCTGAAATTACTAATAACATATCAGTTCAAAAGATGTATGAACAAAAATCTGTTTAAGTCTTATGGCAACCATCCCTGATAGCAGTTTGTTTGGGTTTGAAAACTTTTAAGTCCTGACCACGGTCGTAGAAGAACAGGTCTGGACACTCGCCTGGAAACTTGACCCCCTTGTTGTTTGGCTGTAGTTCGCCAAGTTACCGAGAATATTGTGTTTTATTTGCGCTGATGTTACGGCGGTCGGACTAAACTCCGCCCACTTCCTTTCCACTAAGATAAACAATTTGTCAAAACGTATTTTTTTATCAATTTATGAAATACTTTCTTCGCTCACAATTTTAAGAAAAGGCTCCAGCAATCTATATTTACTTTATAAATTTAACAATGGAAAAAATTGGGCGGAGTTTGAGTCTGACCGCCTGGGAAACAGTGCCAAAAAGTACGACATTCTCGGTAGCTTGACGAACTACAGCCAAACAACAAGGGGGTCAAGCAAAATACATTGTTAGATAGGCGAGTGTCCAGACCTGTTCTTCTACGGCCGTGGTCCTGAATATTGCTGGAAAACTAAGTTCAACCAGCTACTTAATGCAACATTATCTACACTTGCTCAGACGACAGTATATCTCCCCTGTGTGGATCTATGGTTCATTCACAGAATTTCAACCGCAATGGCCTTGTATCGGCATTGTGTTCAGGAAAGTGTCTTATACACGTGTCTCCGGCAGTACATCACTTGTCCCGGCGGTGTAAGGAACAAGAAGACCATGCCAGCAGTGGTTCATCTGATGCTCAAGGCAAACGGTCGTCCACGGCACACATATAGAATATTCCAAACATCACTGGTGACTGTTTTAGTCAAGGCTAACAAATGATACCAAATTATAAACCCTGGGGGTCTATTCACTAACTTTTAAGGTAACCGTAACTTGAGAATTACGGCCAGTCACCTTAACATTTGCCGTAAATTTTCCCGGAGCGATTCAGTAAGCATTTTGCTTACCTTAACTTGAAAGTGAGCGACCGTAAGTTAACAGATGGGTACTAGGGTGGTGTAAACTTACTGGCTTGCCGTAACTTGTTTACAAATGT
>PNEQ01061816.1:0-13822 GCA_003012365.1 Medauroidea extradentata | reverse complement strand
AAATATATTTTAAATGGTACTTGGGATATTTACAAAAGCACCAATTTAAAGCAAAGAGTACTTCGATATCTTGATTGATTCGATAGATATGGAATGATAATCGAAAACACATTTCACGTATTTTCACCCCTTTAAATAAAGAATTTCGAAACGATTTTGAGTCCTGCCATAGACATTTGTAAAAGTAACCAATTAAAGTCAAAATCACGATGATAGCCAATTGTGTTTCGAAGATAAAGACGATTAATTAAAAACACATTTTGCCCCTTTTTACTGCCTGGGGGTCGAATTTCAAAAAAACCTAAAACTAATTTTTGGGTATTTACGTAAGCAATATTTTGAAGTGAATATCAACTCTCTATCCCGAAGGGTTCGATAGATATCGATAGTTGATTAGAAACACATTTAACGTCTTTTCAGCCCCTTAAAAGTTGAACTTCGAAAAATCCTTAAATTGGCTAATATGCATTTTTACAAGTGTCCTATTAAAGTAAAAATCACGATGATAGGCCGTCGGGTTCGAGCTCTATCGACGTTTCTTCGGAAACACATTTCACCCCTTTTCACCCCCTTAGAGGTTGAATTTCGGTAAATCCTTTCTTAGTGCTCGCCTACGACCTGAAGGGAACCCCCACAAAAAATTTCACGATTCTAGGTCCAGTGGTTTGGGCTGCAGTTTGATATGTCAGTCAGTCAGTCAGTCAATCAGTCACCTTTCATTTTTATATATATAGATTATGATTTAATACTTGTTCTTTTTCTAGGATATACTTCGAATCTTCTTCTTCTACTTAGTGTGAATATCTCAAAATAAATTACTTTGTGGATTGGTTCCATTCTGCATAACTCCATCCAATTATTCCTGTTTCTAACAATTGGTGAAATGATGTAAATGACTGGAAGGACAAACTAATTAGAGCCTTAAAAGTCTTCACTTTACTGTGAACAGTCTATCGTCGCTTGGATAGCACAACAGATGCTCGAGTGTAGTCTAGACAAATACTTGGAGAATGCTCGAACTGTCAGGTCTCTGGTTGAATGTAATTTCGTTGTTCCTGAAATGTGCTAACATGAGGAAAATATTAACTCTTACAACTTTCACAGAAAAATAATGTTTCATTTCTCGAATGGTATTTTGAAAACTAAAAATACTTGCATACACAATCATCTACAGACGTTTTAACCTTTATGTACTTTGCTAGAAAAATATTTTCTCAAAAACTGTTTATTTAAGCATTCCACAGCCTTTGTGACTAATACAGCTGTTAACAGAGAATTTTTCTTTGCTGTTGTGTTCTCAGAGATTATTTCGAATTAGCTTGGAGTTTTTCAGTTGAACCTCTTCAAAGACTTCTGCTATAGCGAAATATCGGTTAATTACGCTAATTACACTGCTTCGCGTGGATAAACGAAACTCTTCTCTAACTCACAAAGCGGGAACAAAGGTTAGATGAAAAGAATATTAAGAAGCGGAAAATACACAGATGATGTGCAAATAGGCAGCTATATGTATTGTTAACGGAGAACTGAATATACCTGACGAGATTAAAAACACAATGGAACAGTCAGTATAGGAATATTTACAACAAATATTCAATAAGGCGAGAATGTTTGGCGAAATCTATAAAAAAAATTGAAGTTTCATAAAGATGGAATACGCTTTAAAAAAATCACGTATTGGTTTTTATATTTAAGTAATGCAACATTTTGAATACATTTCGTAGTGTTCGGTAGCTTAAAGCCGGATTCACAACCACACTTAACGTACGTACGAACACACGTACGTAAATTAAGTATTAGAGATTGGGTACACTACAATATTTAATCTAGACATGCGCGGAAAATGTTTATGCCATAACAAAAGGTCGGTAGTAGATGATCGTAATTTATTTTTACTTTCGCAGTGAATTATATAATTTATGACCACAAGATAAATTATTTCTGAATATAAATTAAAATTTAATTGATTCTTACATTTGCAAATACTGCATTCACAACCACAACTTAGCGTACGTACGTAAGAAGTAGAAAGTTGATCAACTCTACTACGTATGTACGCACACTACGCGAGGATGTGAATGCTAGCATGTACACTCGGTGTTTCTACTTTTACACGTATGTACACTCTAAATCTGAATTAGTGAATATTCACTGATTCACGCCGATGTATGGAGCAGTTTCAACAAACTGAACCAGTGAGAAACCACTGTGAAAGCTGTGACTATTCACTGATTCCTATAGTGTGTGCCAACATTGCACAAGTTAATTAGTGAACGTCCACAGATTTGCCAGTAATTTTTCACTGATTAAATAAGTGAAAACTGTTCTTAGAAAACAACTGGGAAAACTGTGAATATTCACTGATTCACTTGTGAGATGTTGGGAATCTTAAAGGAAATCAGTGAATATTCACTAATTAAACAGTGACTATTTTCACTGATTCAAATTGTTGAAACTGCTCCATCCATCAGCGTGAATCAGTGAATATTCACTAATTCAGATTTAGAGTGTACGCGCGTACGCTATGTGGTGGTTGTGAATCCAGCTTAATTGTGTCAAAGTCATATACAGCAACCGTTCACAATGTTACTGCGTGATGAGTGATCAGTATTGCAAACACGGACCATTCAAAAACCAGGTATATATTCAACCAAGCGAGGAGGAGCCGTGGTAAAATACTCACCTCACATTCGGGAGGATATAGGTTTTCGATCCCCGGCTTCGGCCATCCTGATTTCGGTTTCCCAGGGTTTTCTGAAATCACTCCAAGTGAATACTGGGAAGGTTCCTTCATCTGGCCGTGGCCGATTCCTCCTACATCTCCTACCCCGTGTACCTCTACCAAGCCCTTGTGCTCTTTGAGGGCACGCTAAGGGGCCTGCCTACCTGCGCTTCAAACGCGTCGCAGAGAGTTACAGCTATTATATTTTTTGACGAAACTATTTAACGCAAGCTATATTTGTATATCAATGAAAAAAAGACACACTTCAAACTATGTAGCTATAGTTTTAAAAATTCGGCTCGTTAAATAGAAGCATCATTTTCGGGCCCCTCAAAATGGCCAAAAATGGGTTTACCAGACTGCCGTATGTGGAGAAATAACAACCGGATCCGAAAAACGCAATAACAGAAATATGCGCTGGAATTTGAGCCATGAGTACCGCAAATAAAATGATGTGGTCACCGCCTAAAGTCCCTAGGAACATAATAATAGTAAAGCACTGCACGCCATCTGAGAGACTTGCGTAAATGGGCGATATTACATTACATACGTCGGTCAGCGGCACCCTTACCGCTCCTGCCTCACACACACATACGCACCAAATAGAGGGAGGCCCCTTAAACGACTAAATTAATACTTACGCAGATCGTATTACATACAGGAAATATATATCATCTATAATATAACGGCCACCTATTATTTTGCTCAGATATTTCATAACAAGCTGTAGTTTAAAATACCGTGTTTTGGGTTAGTAACAGTAATCAGTCGCTCTGAACTGTATTTAGTTTTAGGTGCCTGCAATTGAATCACTCCCAATAATTAACACAGCTTCGTAATTATTATGATTGACGCTGTTGCGTAGGGCCCGTTTTGGCATAAATATTTGAGGGCAGTTATTGAATAAAAGCTGCAATAGCGTAAGTAGCGTACATACATTTACTACGCACTGTAATTTTTTTTTTTCGCGAAAATCGGGAAGCGCATATATTTGTTGTTCGTGTTTTTTTTTTTCAGTTATGTTTGCAGATATAACTTACACATGCGCAGTGGACAAATATTCATGCAATACTTGCCGAAATCCGAATCATTTGTGACGACTCACTAATAAGCAGTGTGCCAGTGGCTGTAGTGTCAACTAGCACACAGCCCTGTACAGTTCTGGACAACAGCAGCCCTATATGAAACAACACACCCGCCACCACCGGCCCCTAGCTGTAACGAGTGCTGGTTCCTCGCTTATTACATCTCCAACTACACGGTTACAGAAATTCAAGTGTAACATTCTTGTAACCGCGAACACCATTAACAGAGCCACTGAATTTTTGGTAAAAGTAATTTTGCAACAACGTGTTTCAGGGCCTTACGTGACGTGCACATCAACAGTTGTGCTTCATGGTTATTGGCATGGTATTGCGACACTGTACGTCTGTCATTTGTGTGTAGAACCCCATGACAAGCGAGAGTTATGGGCGGGATACCTGCAAAACTTTTAAATATTTTAATAATTTTTATAGTTTTACGAGATATCGTTTGTTATATATATACATATACTATTACAATTTTTACGGTAATTAACATTTTATAGTTTTTTGTAGTTCTTGTATATTGGCAGGTCAAAGCTCAAATTCGCATAAAAAGATTTTGTACAAGATAGGAAAACAAACTGACTTACAGTAATAAAATAATTCACAGCGAAGAACAGTGGCTCGGGCTATGTTGAGGTATGAAAAAAAAAAAAAACGCATTAAATAGCCTATGTTTTGTATTTGTAAAAAAAAATTTGAAATTAATAGTGACAAATTGCTATTTATCTGCAAAAAAACACAAAACATTTCAATGGCGGTTTTTATATATGTCTTGACGTAGCCCGTGATACTGTTATTCACTGTGAACTATTTCATGTTTTTAAGTTGGTTGGTTTTCGTTTCCTGTATTGTATAAAAGTGGGCTTTTGACGCACCATTACACAAAAAATAAGAAAAGTAGAAAAATGTTATTACTGTTAAAAAATAGTCACGAATATGTCTACAAAATAAACTATATCACGTACAAATACAAAAATTACTAAAACCATCAAAGTTTTGCGTGAACTCCCCACTTAAAACATTCAATCACTGACCATGAAATGTGGCCGCGGTGGCCGACGGGTCAGACCATTCACCTCCCACCAAGGCGATTTGGGTTCGATTCCCGGCGGGGTCGGTCACCGGATTTTCGCATGTGGGAATCGTGCCGGACGATGCCTCTGGTCGGTGGGATTTCTCGGTAATCTCCCGTTTCCCCCGTCCATTAATTCCGGCACCGCTCCATACTCACCTCATGTCACCCTTCAAAAGCGCTAAATATGTTAAGCGCTGACCAAAATCTCTTCATTCACTCTGACCATGACGCATAGCTGTAGATGTGTACATAAGGTGTTGACCCCAAACTGGTGCAAAAGTCTTTTCTCTATAAATGTGTGGCTTCGGATATTGTGTGCACACGCTCTCGCCAGACTTCTATAAGTGCGGCGTAAATAAAGCTCCAGGCGATGTTGTGGTGTTTGTGAAACCGCGTGCAAAGTTTGCCTCCAGACGTTTCAGCCCGATAAGTTGGAATAGTCGGCGGCAGGCACACAGGTCCTGTTAGCTGACCGCCTGTGAACGCCTCAATTGCCAGCGACACAGTCAATTTGCCAGCCGCGTGGAGAGCTTGTAGAAGGAGAAAATAGTGTGTGGTTTGCAGGGGCCACTCGGTTCCGCATTGCTTCACTTCCTCGGGCGCCCGTAATTTCGGCCCTGGAAGGCCGCAAATAAAATCGCCGAGCACGTGGAGAAAAAAAAAATGTATCCTGCTCGCTGCCTCAGACTTTTTTTCCTGCGGAGCTATATTTTTCAACGTCATGGCCAGTAAACTTACTGCCCGCCCGCTGCTTTAAGTGTAAGCCGATACACTTCGGCAAGCAAAGCTTCCAGTAAAAACTAGGTACAACTTTTTTATTTGAAATGCGTGATATTACTAAAACTATAGATGCGTGTGTGATTCCACAACAGTAACATTCGTTGTTTTTTGTAAACAATCGGTGCGTCAATACTTTAGATCACGATGTGTTTTCAATAGATAAGACCAAACACAATTTTTTTTAATGAAAATTAAAAAGTCACCCAGTAAGTATCGGATCACCAGGTACTTCCTATTATATTTCTAGATCAGTTTGTTGAAAACACACAAGTGTTATCTGAGAAAAACTCCTGTGAATATGTGCCTGCCTTTGAAAGAGACGGTTCATCACTCTTTAGTAATACAAATATATCGCGTGATTAAGTATGTTTACGCATTTTTCAAAGTTTAAGGTAATACATATTTAATTAACAACGCGTAACTTTAGTACCTTGTTGGCTAATATCCTAAGATATTTTATTGTAGAGAACCAGTTCTTACGGCGTATTACCTACTTGCTACATCTATGTAAGCTAACGCGCACGGCAATGCCTATTCCAAGCCACTTCAGTTGTTTCACGTACTGTTTACACAATAATAACAAATGTCTACTATATTTAATTCCGGCTTTCTCGCAACTTGATCACTAAACTTTCCGTAATTACTGCACTGATATTAAAATTGGTTTAAATATCCCGTACTACAGAGCCGAAATTCTAATCTCTAATGATCTCGCTGTCGACGAGGCGTAAAGCCCACTTAGCTTACCTAAATTCTAGGCATACTTTCTTTGGGATAATATTGTAAAATAAACTCGTCATGTGTTTACATCCAGTAAGTTGTTACTGATGTAAAGTATATTCAGAGTGTTAAAAACTGCAGCATTAACCACTTGCGAAAACACGACGGAACGACATGAATGTGGAAAATGTTACATAGATGTGTTTAGGGTCGTGCACCTGTGCCCTATGCAACCGGCGCAACACTCAAGTTCACTCCATATTGTTATTCAAGCATATATTGCAACTACTTTAAACATGCATCTATATCTAACGTTTATGCATATTAAACAAAAATGGTAGACTATTTTAATCATTTCGTCACTTCATTCAGTGACATCCAGTTGGAAACCATCGTTTATTAAGAACAGTAAGGGTGTTGTCTGATGCAGTTTGTTCCAGTAGGAATGAGGGAGGTTAAGTGAAAAAGAACGGAACTAACTTTAGTTAACCATAACAGCGCGCGATATGTGACATACCAAATTCCGTTTCACGGCTACAGGTGCATCTGTGTACAACTGACGCCATTAACATTACAACAGATACTGCATGTTAACTGCACAAGATTGGGTACAATATTACTTCGAGAGTGATGTCATATTGGTGGACATTTTTTTGTATATGTGGTGATGTGAGTCAAATAATGATACTTCGAGTAAAAATCCGATTATTGTAGTGTACAAGAAGTTTACACTAATATTGGGTTCTAGTATACGGTAAAGAATTTAATGCTTTTGTTTTTGTTTTTAATGAGAGTGGTTCCGTTACACGTGGTACGCGGAACGACCGCGTTTCTTGTATAGTAGTGAATGCATACCATAGCCGTGAATACAGTATATAGACTGTCGCCTCGTGTTGTTACAGTCAGCCTGCGTCGAACATTCCTCCCAATCATTTATTGTATATAATGTATTGTCGCAAAGCTTACCGTGACCCAATGTGTTGAGGCACCAGAAATATTCTGGATCAGACTGACATGCTAATTAATGTACACTGCGTCGAGCCACGATCTGACAATCTTGAACATAAATATGGCAGTCGATAACAGAGATCTCGTAGTCTTGAAATGAGATAAGGCAGTCTTGAACTGAGATAAGGTAGTCTTGGACTGAGGTAAGGTAGTCTTGGACTGATATCAGATAGTCTTGAACTGAGATCAGCTAGTCTTAAACAGAGATAAGATAGTCTAGAACTGAGATCAGTTATTCTTGAACAGAGATCTTGGTTGTCTTGAAAAGAGATCTTGGCTTTCTTTAACAGAGATAAGGTAGTCTTGAACTGAGATCTCATAGTCTCGAACAGAGATCTTGGTTGTTTCGAGCAGAGATCTGGACGTCTTAAACAACGATCGGGTAGTCTTTAGAGACATGACAGTCTTGAACAGAGTTCTGTCATTCTTGGACATAGATTTGGCAGTCATTTTAGTCGTATCTTGCTTGCTCATGGCTTTCCTTGTCACATTTAACTGCAAAGCGCTCCACTGGCGCCAGTCTTCTCCTCTAGACCTGAAACTTTAGGTTTTAGTTTCCATTTGTGAATCGTTATTTTATGTTCAGTAAAGTACATAGCAGGTCTACTTCAAAATTTTTAAAGATACCTTCGGATTTTTGACACCTATTATATACGTGTATTACCAGATTACTGTATAGCTATAAATGTATATTTTGAGTTAAAAATTATTACTGCATTACCAACGACATCATTGCGTTAATGATTTATAAGTTTATCGCTGAGTAGTGTAACCTGGTGAGATACATAATGTTATATTTTAGTAAGTGTTCCTAAACAACGTAAATATTCTTATTCTACAAACCAGTAAATGCAACATGGTTTATAATGATTGACGTTAACGAAACCCACATGTTCCAAAGTTCCAATTATTTTCTCATCTGACTTATTCAGTACGTTCTGTCTTCACTGAGGCAACACGTGGCAAGTGGACGGACCTTGAATCAGGTAAGATGGCGTCGCCGCTGCAACTCACGTGACCGGGAGGGAGGGCGGATGTGTCGCGTGTCCTGACGGGTATTTCAACGGAACTTCGGGCTTATACCCTCCCCCCCTCCTTCTCAGTCCGCACCTTTCATTCGACGACGGCAGATCGAGCAAGTAAGGAGGGGTGGGGGGGTAAAATTGATAAGCGTTCCGTTTCCGAGAACTCCGAGACGTCCCCTGGCCCAGAGACAGATTAGGGGTTGCTTCCCCTTGGAAGGAGTCTTGGGGTTGACTGGATTGATTGTACCCAGGCATGAACTACAAGGGGTGGCTTGCTAACCCCGCGGCTCGGAGCTAACTGTCCTGCTGGTGGTTGTACATCATACAACCCCCCCCCCTCCTTCCCTGCTCTTACACTTCTGGCAAGTTTGCATTGAGCGACCAGTTTAGACAGTGTCAGGAACCTACATGTTGAACTCGCTTGTACCATTCTCTCAGCACGCACAAGAACTACCTCTGCTTTGCAGACTTCTCTACGACGATGTCACGTGACTTGGTATAGTTCACAATATTGCAATTTCATTCTATTGTTACGGTTTATAGATACTGGGGAAAAACTCTAATTCAATACGAGAAAATGTGCCACTAAGCTCTTGCCTGTTTTATTATTCTTACAAGTGTTGCCAACTTTGTTTTCAGGCATAGCCTGGGTGGCTCCGATTCAGCAACAAGCTAACATCAATGTCACTGGTACTCTGTGGTACTTACTCTTGATAATTTTACATTTGGTGAACTAGCGTGCATTCTTCTCGCCGACAACTCGCTCCTATGAGACGATTAAGGATATATTCTACGGCACCAACAACCTGAAATCCTGGAGGGAATGCACTAACTAGCACTTAGAGGCTAGGGGTAGCTTGACGAGCATGATGTCTCATTCTTACCACATCCGTACTTATAGGCTTCAAACGAGCAAAATACCTTTACCTAGACGACCCCCTTATTTTATGTTGTATATTTCTTTCTATCCCAACATTGCTATTGGAAGTATATACATATGAAGAGAGCTAGATATTTTTGTCAATTGTAACTAAACACCAACATTAAAGTCTTACATTATTATCTAACTATTACAGAAAACAGTTTCTATACAACTACATAATTAACTTTGCGACTGTTCCTTTATTACAATGAAATCAGTCACTAATAATGTGCCTTCGAACTACTGTTATATATGACAACAATTTGCTGGTTTTTTGGTGACTAACTAGAACGCCTTTTTTTTACACTTGACCCTTTGCCTGTACCTTTTGGGGTATTTTCAACTAAGAACAAGTATAAATACAGCAGGACTCAATAACAATTTAGTCCTGTGGCGGTGGGAAGACAAAGAGTAGGTGATACACACACATATATATATGTATGTATGAGGCGCTCAGAACGCAAACTTACATCACCTGTATTCTGAGCGCCTCATATATAAAATCTAGCCAAGAGATGGTGAAAATATAAAATTGAACGGTATTTTTAAAAGTGTAGTTAAAAACAGTATAAATCTCAACATTTATATATCTTTAGTGGACAGGATAACAAGCGTAACATTCATTCAAATCTCCTGTGTATCTGATTTTGCCTACTTGACAGTATTCACATTTTATGTTTTCAATTTTCTCTTGTGGGTGTTGCGACAAGGCTATCTTTTTTGTTCGTTGGGGATTTGTGCAACAAACCTTGGAATTTAATATCCATCAAATGCAATGGCCATTAATTCTATGGCAAAACACGGTGTGACTAACCCCATGACGTAATGAAGGTGACGAGCATTCGACACCTTATTTGCACAGATTGCAGATCATCTTACTAATAAACGACACCCAGGTATTTATTCTTTCATTTACATGACTACAGCATGTGTTAATAGGGCTAGGAAAAATTCGCGAGTACAATGACCGGCATACTAGAATCCAATGTCCTATACATACTCAAGCCCCGTCTATTCGTTCATTGCCTGTTGTCTGAATGAGTAGCAGGTAATAGACAAATGGTAGGGCTTCGGTATACACAGGATAATGGATCCTAGCATGTTGGTCGTTGAACTCGCGAAATATTCCTATCCCTATCTATTAACAAAATTATGTTGTCGAATTCAGTTTTTAAACGTGAATTAGACTCTGAAAACGTGTGCCAACGAAAAATTTGTACTGTATAACTTTACCTCATTTTTACAAGGAATCATCTCACAAAGTTTGTAACATACTTGCATTGACACGCTGTATGTGACGTACAAGAAGGGGGAAAGGACCGATACCATTAGAACTTGATTTGATAAGCTTGAATATTATAAAATGTGTGATGGATTTTGTTGGATGTTTTCTAGATGTCCTTGAATAAATCTGCTGCTCTATTTTTTATACATTGAAAGATAATCCTAGTGATGGAATGGCTGATGACATGGGAGTCATATTTGTATGTTGGGGAGGAGCTTTTACTTCTTATTTTTGTTATCTCTCGTAAAATCCTTTTTTTTACATCTTTGTCAGTGTATTTGGAAATTTAGCAATCGGAATTATAAAAAAAGTTAACAAAATAAGATCAAAATTCCATCAGAACTCTATTTTATAACGTTGCTGCAGGCTACGCAGATATTTTATGTTCTAAACTACACGCCCTAAATACCTGGACCCTAATTTATAATATTGGCCATTTCGGCATTTTGACCTAATCGCTGTTATTGTTTGTCTCATCCGCTTCCTACTTACAATTGATAATGATGAAGTCCCAAAAATTTCGTAGATTCGTTTGAAAATACGTTAGATTTCAAGCCTTGTACACGTTCATTACGTTTCGCGATTCAGCCAGAGTTAATAACACTTTTTACGTGCTGATTGTGAACCAGAAGGAAATCTACATTTAAACGCCCACTTACTCCCTCGCTGCGTTGTCATATGTAGGTACAAATTTGTATTCACTGGAGCGGCAACAAATGTATGTACAAGTAGCTGAGGATAGAATTTACACAGAATTGTGGAGTCAAGCCGGCAGGTCGTTGAATCCGCGGATTTACAGGATGTATAGTAATGATTAAGGTGTAAGGATATTCTAACATAATTTTTTACATTGTAAATCGTTCTTTCCAATCATGTAACCGATGTAAAATTTGCAAAGGCTTATTTCAATTTTACTCTGGTTCTGAAGTAAATGGCTTATAGGCGGTTCGAGATAAAGTGAGCACTCAAAAAAGCCTTGCTTAAGTTCTATTTTCAGTGAATTCGTAACTTTCCGGGCGTAACGGCTAACAACGGGAAATGTCTAACCTCTCTGGACACGTCACTTGATGCTTGCGCTTGTAAGGTAAACTATGCAGTCGGTAGAAACCTATACAGTTTAGTTATAAAAATATATAAAATACAATTTTGTCGATTTCGGTTGATTTTGTTTCTGTATTGTTGAATTCAAATGGGAAAACATACGGGACTTTATTGTGTTATTTCGCTGCCAACCATACAAACAGTAAAGCAACTATAGTTAATGTTGAACTATGTGCAGTAACGGCTAGTGATATTTTTCAAAAGTTACATTTTTTGTGCTCACTTTATCACGACTGACCTATAATGAGAAGTCCACCATATTACCACGAGATGAATGTCACATTTGACAGTAGTATCCTTGCAGTCTAAAATGTTGCAACATTAAAAACGACAGTTGTTTCAGTAGCAGCTCGTTCCACGATGGTGCTTATTGGCTCGAAACCCTGTACTAACAACTCTCGCAAAACTTCCACCAGCCGACTGTGTGACACTTTATACCCACGACGAGGTCGGGTGAAACTATTCTCTACCGCGGCAAACTAACGAGCGTGCTGTCTGCGAACACAAGCTGATAAACGCACAGGAAGTTGACACGGCAGAGCTGGTTTTTGTTTCCAGGCTGTTGTGTTCGCAGCTGCTGTGAAATACGGCCTCAAAAAAGACTCAGCAGTGAGGAACAAAACAGCAAGTCTTTGCTTCAAGCTGGAGGAACTTTCCCGCTTCTGACGCAACACTCTCACAGAACATCCGTGACTTTTGTGGCGGAAAAAAAAAATACAATTTTTTATTTTAAACCCGGCGAAGGATTTTTTAGTTAACTTTGAAATTTAAAAAATCATAAGGTTCAATTGCCCATACACAGGCACTTGGAACTTGACCCTTACCTGCTGCGACAATAGCGCACTCTACCTGCCAATGTCAGAAGTAAACAATGAAACAAACATGGCTGCGCCCATCACACGACAGCAGCGCCGCCTAGCAGACAACGGAGAAAACAATCATGGCGACTGCAGCGCCGCCTAGCAGACGATGGAGAAAACAAATTGCGACACCAGTGCCACCCAGCAGCCGATGTTGGAATCATGATGTCACGATCAGACGAAAATAAATGACAGTCGAAAAAAATGTGACGTCACAAGCAGACGACGTAAACAAACATGGCGGCTGCGTAGCAGATGACGTAAAACAAGTGAGAGTCGAAAAAAAAACAAATTTGAAAATCAAAAGTCAAATTTGGAAAATCCAAAAACAACATGGCGGATGTGACGTCATCCAAGGTGGCGGACGTTACGTAATTCAAGATGGCGGACAGTGACGTAATCCAAGATGGAGGACAGTGACGTCACGGCGGCCATGTTGATTGCGTCACAGTCCGCCATCTTGTTTTTGAGTCCGCCATGTTTGCCGACGTCATGTCCACCATCTTGTTTTTGGTTTTTGGATTTTCCAAATTTGGATTTTCCGAATTTGGTTTTTTGGATTTTCCGAATTTGATTTTTGATTTTTCAAATTTGATTTTGAATTTCGATTTTTTCGATTCTCACTTGTCTTACGTCATCTGCTACGCAGCCGCCATGTTTGTTTACATCGTCTGCTTGTGACGTCACATTTTTTTTCGTCTTCTGCTTATGACGTCATGATTCCATCGTTAGCTGCTAGGCAGCGCTGCAGTCGCCATATTTGTTTTCTTCATCGTTTGCTAGGCGGCGCTAGTGTCGCCATGTTTGTTTTCTCCATCGTCTGCTAGGCGGCGCTAGTGTCGCCATGTTTGTTAACATAGTTGTCCGCTAGATTGTGTTAGTGTCGCTGTCGCTGTGAGGGCGAAGTTGCTGCTGTTTATATGTGGGATAATAGTCCTTATGATTTAATTTTTTTTATCAAGTTAAAAATTTTAGTTCGCCGGGTGTGGGATTCGATCTTGCAACCTTTGTGTCAGTAAGATTGACGTGCGCCCTAGTCAACTGAGCTACGGATGCATTGGTGATGGAGATAGTTTAAATGTGGTATACATAAAAATAACTTTTCGTAGTACATAAAACATTTGATTTAATTTAATATGCTAATACAACTTTATGAAAAATTAAATTCTTATGTCATAGACTTCTTTTAAAAATTTTTATAAAAAATTGTTTTCCTTTATTAAAAATTCCGTCTAG
>PNEQ01061815.1:0-13822 GCA_003012365.1 Medauroidea extradentata | reverse complement strand
ATCCAGATCATTGCTATCAGATACTAACATTTGCAGATGCAGACTGGGGGAGTGATAAGAGTGACCGGAAGAGTGTTAGTGGGGCAGCATCATATCACTCTGGCAACCTGGTGTCCTGGACGTCGAAGAAGCAGAAAATAGTCGCACTTAGTTCTGCAGAAGCAGAGTACACATCAAGTAGCCTGGCTGCATCAGAGCTAATGTATCTGAAAGGACTTCTTTCGGAATTCATGGATGAAACCAAAGAAGTGAAGGGTTATCTCAGGGTGGACAATCAGGGAGCTATCCACATGATGAGAAACTACGAGAACACAAAACGTTCAAAACATGTGGACATCAAACTCCACTTCTTGAAAGACATTGTTGACAAGCGACTGATAGAGGTTGACTATGTGGAATCAAATAAAAATGTGGCAGATATCTTCACAAAACCATTGGGGTCTTCTAAGTTGGAAATGTACGGTAGGATGTTAGGTTTAAGGTGTAGAAATGAAAGGTAAGGTGTTGGTCCTCTAAGTTGGAAATGTACCATAGGATGTTAGGCTTAAGATGATATGTTTAAGGAAACTTGTGGGGATGTAGGCTTATGTTGGTAGTTAGTGAGAATGTTGTTAAGTGTCATACAATTACAATCCTCTAAAATCATGTCCAACTGAAATGTGTATTGTAATCATGGTATGTGACAAGTGAACTATTCTAGAGACATGAAATTGACAGGGGGTGTTACGAGATTTGTAAACAATCTCTCTAGTTGGCTGTCCTGCCGCTAGTAGAGCACTTATGTAAATAAAGAAAGTTAGTTGATGGCGAACCTCAGATGTGTGTAGACATGTTGTTATTGTGCGGATAATACAACTGACCGTAATATGTTAACAGATGTGAGATGGCTGCCTTGTTTTATGTGGTATGTGTAGACATGTTGATGATTGAGTTGTAGAGCGATATATGTAATATTTATTGCAAACATTGTTTTCTTCTTCTTTTTCAGATTTGTTTTATACTGATGTCATTCTTGATGGCAGTACGCCTGGACTTGTATGCTGCTGTGTACGGTGTATGGCTGTGTGGCATGGTTTATCTTCCAAGGCATATACTGTCCAAGATTTGGACTGTATTTATTTTTTTCGTGGCCATCATCATACCTTTTCAGTACTTAATGAGAATCGGGTTTCCGTTCAGCATGTGCGTAGGTGAGTAACGTTTTCTTTATATACTTTCAGTTGTGATAAACTGCCCTGCCTACTTGCATCTCAGTGTACCAACAGTACAGCTTATGAACCCCAATAACGAATGGCAATAGACTACAAGATAGGCTGAGATGTGATCCAAGAGGGCCTGTAATGATTAAACCAGATTACAACATTTACTATAGGAAATTTGTGTGTATCTCTAAATTATTGTCATTTTCTTTCGTTGGAATTTATATTTTAATTTAAAGTTTGTAGATTACTACCAAGATGATCTGGATTGAATTCGAATGGAGTAACTTATGTTTCCCCACCCTTTTATTTCATCACTGTTAAGCAATTTTCATTGTATGCTGTTTGGTAGCTAGGTTGAAAATGTGTACATATTTTTGTAGTATACAAATTTATTAGCTAGTAGTATGTCAGTACATATTTATTTAAGTATCTGTGGACTGAGTATTAACTCTTTTGCACATTATTCAGTGACGTCATATTACTGTAAACCATACTGAAAGCTGTAAGCATGAATGTTATGTCTGTGAATGTTTCGTTACACATTCACATATTTCAGAATTTAATTTTGCATAATAGCTGTACCCATAGAATCATGGGATTAGCATTTTAACAAAGTATTATGTATTAATAAAACTTTCTGTAATATGGTGTTAAAAGTAAAAAAAACTCACTGTTGTATAAAATGTGTACGCAACATTTTTATGAGTGGCACCATTTCGTATAATATTTGTAACAGTTACTACTGTGTAATTCCAATTTTAGTTTTGTGTTTCAACGTCTGTTGTCGGAAAAGTGAAAATTACCCTATGTTCTTCCGGTATTGGCTGCTACTGCTGTGGAGTGATGCATAGGTTTGGAAAACTTACCAAAAAATTATGTAGAATGAAAAATTCGCAACACAAGGTGTCGCACCTCCGTCGTCGACCTGGTGCAGCGTGTCTATGTTGGCGCTGACCTGGTCGTACCTCTCTGGGGTGTCGCCTCGTGGTAGTGCAGGTAGCTTACCTTTTGCTTCCCCCGCAGAGATGTTGATGGCGGCGAACGCAGTGGAGCAGAGTTCTGCGGGGCGGAGAGAGGGGTGCACTTAAGTGAGCGGCTTCTTAAGTGGAGGACCACTGATCTCTCTCCTGTAGGCGAGAGGAGGTGACAGGCGACCCGGAAATTATTATAAGTAGGGGGAGGTTACTTCCACTCACCTCTAAAACAGTTGATGCAACAATTGCTGTTTGCGTTCGGAGATGGCTGCTGGCGGCTTAGGCTCTGTTCGCGCCTCGTTGATTAACTGCTGCACACGTTGGTGCGACAGTGGGGTTCTTTCGGGCGATTTAATTGGACTTACTAAGGCCGGTGTAGGTCGCTGGAGTTATCGTAAGATTTGGCTAAACCGCCTGCGTACTCGAGAGTGGCGATTCGGTCGTGAGTGCTTGTACACTCCGTATGATTGGCATAGTGCGGACAGGGTAAGGTTCGGGCCTGACCCCTTAACTGGTGAAGGTATGAAGGTGTCTTTGGGCACTGCTGCTATCGGCTTCTCGCGGTTCTCAAGATTACAAATTTCCTCTGTAGAAATGTGTAACTCCAGGAGGTTACCTTCGCTCATAATAAAGAAACATTGGGGTAGATTTCACAGGTTGTATTGATTCTCTCAACAGAGGTTCACAGGTTTACAATCACTATTCACAATCACTGCCGTCACAAGGTCACAATTTACAATTTGCTAAACACAATTACTGTTACACTACGTACAAGTTACTTGGCTAATTGGGCTGCGTACGTAATTACAGGGAGCCCGCGTTTCCTACTTCCGGAATCTGCTTCCTGCAATAGCGCGCCCGACGGCGGCTGTGACTACTTCGGCATAGGGTGCGTTCCTAACTGACTGCGCGCACTGAAATTCTCTAGTCTCAATACAATAACAAACCTCTCTAACCTATACAAACCTAGCGCGTGTTGCCATTTAAAGGTAAGTGTTAGATACCAAATACATCATTAATTACAACCCTTGAGATTTATATACAATACGTCTTTGTTATACACCACAACAAACTCCGTGGCCGTTATTTACTAGGCCGAGTTTATTACTGAGTCCAAGTGGCCGTGTTTTGTTTATGCTGCGCCCGCAACATTTATAACTCTTTTATCTTTTCACAATGATAGTCTGTCTTATCACTTCACCCAAAGATTATCACCCAGGGATACGTTCTTAGCGGCAACACGGGTATCTAGCTGAGCTAACAGCCCTGACGGGGTGAGAGATAAAATACGTTAAACTGCGCCTATCTCCGCCTACTGGGAGGCGAGCTACTAGAGCTTATTAAGTATGACGGCGATGCGTCAAAGGAATGGGGCAAACGTTATTGTACTGTAAATCCACAATTAACAAATGGGTAACATTCCTTGAAAGTGCAAAACATCTGTTTATCAAATCACATTTTTCCATAAGGTACATTGTTAGCAGTCAGTGTTAGGCTTCGCAGTCCTAGAGAAACGTCGTACATTTTGCAAAATATCTTAACAACTGTGCATGATAGAAAAAAATGCATAGTTCAAAAATTGTTAGCAGTAATATTATTAAAAAATAAAGTTATTTGCAAAATTCTTCTGTATCTAAGACATATTAGAAGGTATTACCTATATATAATGTATTAAAATAACTGTTTCCGATGGAATTTTTGAAGGCCCGAATGTCTGAAAACGTAAAAGTTTTGTATGCTATAGTTAATGTTTATTTTAAAGTTTTATTTGATTTAAAGACAGATGACAAAAATATTTCAATAATTTTTGATGATTTTTCCACAGTCCAGCACTTGTTCCCTTTCACAAGGGAAGGGCAGTAATGTCGCTCGTCAGCAAACATCAGCACACATTGCAGTAAAAATATAAGGCATATACCTAAGCATATTTAGTCCATAGACTTACAACCAAATGTAACATAGAACGAGCAGAAGTAACTTTCGCAGCATATAATGGCACAACAATTTTAATGCTGGCTTTAATTTTGTAAGTATTTTTTTAGCCTACTATCCAAAGAAGAGTGTAATTATGATATCACATTCCTGTTTATTTGTCTGGGTGTGTGTGAGTATATATTTGTCCATGTGAAAAAAAAAATCTGTTCAACCAGTGGCCTAAAATTCCCCAAACTTAGTGCAAATAAGATATTTAGTAAGCTGACTTAACATTTATGTATTTTTTTGTACCATGTTGAAAATTTTTAAATATTGGTCATTTAAACTATTTTTGATCATACAAGACATTTGAGGAAACATTTTTCAGAATTTCATTTTACTCTACACATTGGCACACCTTTAGATAGTACATCTTGACTTTTGTGTATTTTATTCATGTTGTATTAATTTTTTTTAATACATAGGCAATTTTTGTATTTTTTATATAATTACATAGGCTTAGCTTAGGAATAATTTTTCCAAATTTCATCACACTTGGTACTCATGTACTGCCTGCATTTCAACATTTTTTGAACACGAAAGATATATGGGACTCCGTTTCTCAAAATTTCATCAAGCTCCATACATAGATACATAAAGTGACTTGACTTTTCTGTTTTTTATTCATGCTGTATTCGTATTTCAAAGTACTACTGCCATTTAACATTTATGATCACACAAGATATCTTTGGAACCATTTTTCAGAATTTCATAAAGTTTTGTAAAAAAAAAAAACAGTTGCAACACCCCGTGGTAGTGTCCCAAGAAACCACCTGAATAAACCCTTTTTTTTCAGTCAGCACATCCCCAACGTTGACGCGCTAAAGTCTGTTACCTCCGTTCCCAACATAGTGAAAACAGATACCTCAGGAAAAGGCCTAAACAGAATAAAATATTGCACTACGGAGGAAAATGAACTAAGTTTAGTAAATCTGAAAAATCTGAAAACTATTTTACCCACAAAAAATTATGTACGAAAAAAAAAGAAAACCTAAATGCTTTAAATTCAGTAACAAAGATAAAATTTATTTCACTAAGCATTAGATTCAATTTACTACAGAGAAATATCAAAACAGATTGCAAGATTACCTAATTAAAATAGTTACATGAAAAAAATGTATTGTTATCCAAGTGAATACATACCGAATTTCATATCACCAAACATGGTTAATGATTCCCCAAATACCACAACAGTAATTATTAAGTACTCCTAGATACATACTTTTACAATCTTGGAAACTTTAGGAAGCTCAAATACTTCTACCCTACATGGATCACATAGTACAAAACATACAGGTAATTTTGACACAAACGTCTAGTTAACTTTCATAACAAGTGAAATAATGATGCCCTAGGAATCCGAGTGGGTCAGTCAGACCACAATGACACTTATTTAATGGAGAAAATTTTCTCCTACCCCTAAACATCACCAACCAATAAAATATAACATTACACCATATGAGCGTAACAAACGTCCCCTATACTACGATGGCGCTATATACAATAAACAATTATGCCAACCGCATAAAAACATATAGTCGGAAATTTCTCGGCGAGAGACAGCCCATGTGAATACCAAAACCCAATCACTATGTAACTGACAATGTAGGTAGGAGCAGAACTAGCTTCTATCGTTTTAGTAGAACTTGCACCGCGGCAGCAGATGGTCGTGCTGGTCGGCTTGAAACTTCCGTTAAATTGCCAATGCAATATTGTTCAATTTTCACAGTTTAGCCATAGGTGAAGGATCACGATTTACGTTCGTGCGTGAAATAGCAACAGTGCATTGAAAGGTCATCAACATCTTCAACTAAGGTAAGAAAATAGTTCGGGAAGTAACATAGTTCAAACAAGAGATGGATCATCTCACAGTTTTATTTTGTTCATGCTGTACTGTTAATTCTCTTAAAAAAAGAAGTTTCAAAACGGCCAGCAGAAATAACCAACCAACTATTAGGTCTGCTAAAAAATCCAAATACTAATCAATTTCAATAAACTACTGTATTATAATAATTAATCCACGTGGCTCTACATAAATTTTAGTAACACACAAACCCAATGGATAACAAATGAAGCACAGACAAAATAATGAATGGAACCAGTGTCCTGACAAGGAAATGGGGTAGGTGAAGGGTTCACCAAAATACCAAGTGGCATTTACTCTCGCAATGGGAATAAATAACGGTTAATTAAACCCTTCAGGGACAAAGAGGACACAAAGCCAGCAAATACTCAAACTTAATCCTTCCAATCCCTGAATAAGGTGAAATATTCAAATTTAAGACAAGTAAAGATCAACCCCACGAGAGAGAGCACTTACCAGTGTAGGAAGGTACCACCGCCACTGTCTGGCTAGATGCGAATGCTTGGCTCGTCTCGATCCCGCAGGCCTCCGAGCGCTGGAGGAGGTGGTGAGTGAAAGTTATTATTTCCTGTAGTATTGTCAATGATAGAAATGGATGCATATGTTTACCTGTGTGTATGTAGAAAACATTTTCCAGAAAATCAGTACCATTATTTTTAATGCTGCAAAAATGAACTTGATCTCAGAATATAAATACTAAAAGTGATGCTGGAATCACAAAAGCACAATGGACATGATGCAAAGGGTGTGATGCGAAATAAGAAAACTTGCCAGCCAGTCATAATTTTTGCAGCACTGACGTCACAGATATCACGGTACTAGTTGGCAGACATGTTTTGTTATTAGTTTCACATCTATCGTGGCGCGGATGTCACGCTATTGTGATACTAACATAATGATTACTAAAATGTATTTGCCTTTTTTAAAAACATAATATCATTCAATTTCAGTACACAAATATTTAATTCCATCAGCATAGTGTTTTTTAAAGACAAATTTTGTTTCTTGTTGCATTGAAATGTTCAGAGACATATTAAAACCAACATCCTGATACTAATTCTTGTTGCCTATCTCCAGACTTAAGTAACTAAAATAGCAAACACAGGTAACTTTGAATTTACATCCAAATGGCTACCACAAACACCAAAACACTGAATTCATCGACTTACTTACAAATTCACTTGTGAACATATACATTTTGTATGTTTGTTATAATTTCTTGTTACGTGCATATTGTTCATGAAATAGCTATATTTTAAAAAGTGAGGCATTTCATTATAAAAACTATGCAAAAAATACATTTTTGGACATACACCATTCCAGCACTGTCGCCTGAGAAAACGAAGAATTTTACAAGAAAAATCAATAAAAATAAGACGTGTAGTTTGGCATAGCCAGTATGTAGATAAACAAAAGAAATATGTCAGCAATCCTATTACGAAATGAAATAACAATATTTAAAAGAACAACTAACAAATTGACATAAAGTAAACTCCCGACTGTCCGTGTTAAGTGGTGCCGTGCATCTTACGGACAATCGGGGAACACAGATAACTCGAAAATAGCTCATTTTTTAATACATATAAAATGTAAAAAAAATTGAATTTGTTAATAATTACTCAAATACCAGAACGACTTGTGGTTTTGCAACAAATACCGTATTTCACACCCTTTTCATCAAAGTAAATAAAAATATGTCCGGCGAGTATGGTAAACACGAGAAAAAATGATGTTGAAATGTTGTTAATCCGTTCGTGTGTAATCTCGTTAATCTATTCTTGCCAGCAAGAGTTGATTCACTTATGTTCCAAAAAGGTTTTTTTTTCCACAAAAATTTTTGGTTTTTACAGTATTCAACATACAGAAAGCCACACGGATAATCCAAAAACTGGTTGATCAGTGCATGGATAGTAGGGAGTTTATTGTACAAGAAATTTATAGGTACATATTATTTTTACGATGAATTTAGAAGGTGCTGCTTATTTTCGTATCAATACAGTACGTATACCATTGCGAAATTCTGTTTTAAGAAAAATATGTTTGGATTAATTACAAACACTTTGAACCTGGAAAAAAAGTGACAGATACATTAAGAAGAAAATTGTACTAGCTATGATTAGACAGCTATGATTCTTACATATAAATAAATTAGCCTCATTTAGAGTAGTCATTGTCACTTAAGAGTGTGTGGTAGATAAATAAATGCTGAAAACAATAATTGATTTCTATGCTTTTTTTCGAAGCCAACATGAATAATATACTAAATGACAATCCTAGATAAAGCATACCTGCCAACTTTTCAAAATGCCCATCAGTGAAACTTTTCCAGAATGTCACATTTTTGCGTAAACTGCACGCGGCAATTTTTGTGCCAAATCATATCAGTCCCTATGACTTGTAAACTGTATACATAATAACACGTATAATATTTTTAACGTTTATTGGTTTTTAAGTAGGCCTAGTTATCAAGACCTAAATACATAGAAACAATTATTTGCCAAGTTATACTTTGAACAATTTCTTGTTCACTTAATACTTTGAAAATGCATCATTCTTTTATAATACAAAATGTACACTTGCATCTTTAAACAACTTGTAAGCACAGTTACAGATATAAATAGTTTCACAAAGTTTGATATGAAATAGCCAAATACCAAACTGGATTGTGTTTTGAGTTATTAAATACTGTAAGGCAATATTCAGCTTCAGTTACAGCACCTTAAAAGCCTACTTACGAAAATTCATGTCAAATTCTGCGATTTCCACGTAGGCCTGTAACTTCTAATAGTAGTTACAGTTAGATGTTTCATACCATCTTCCATAAATTACTGTACTAATAAATACAGCACAAAAATTACACTATTAGTAATTAAGAACAGTTCGTTTATATCATATAAAAATATTATTATTGTACAAATGTGTCACAATAGAGGGAAAATAATTTTTCTTTCAAGTTCGCAGCGGTATAAACAGGCATGAAATGCACCTTTCCAACCTCAAAATTTCATCTCATCACACAGTAGTCATACGTCATATTCATTACAACAGCGGAAAAATATTTTTAGTTTCAAAGTTAAAAATTCAGCTTCCAAGAACGCAAAAAAAAACTCTGAATTGGATAAGAAACAACACACTCGTTGCTTAAAAACTCCTAGTACCACGAACATTGCCATCTGGTAACAGCCCATACAAGAAAACCACAGATTGGCTGTTAGCTATAAAATACTCCAATAAGAAACCGGGAGCAAAATATAATCAGAATTGTGACCCAACTGCTGAATCCACAGTAAAAAACTGATTTTACTAATGTTTATGCACAATAGTGGAGAGAAACAACACTGTAAAACACGTTTCATGTTGGTACGCTTGCGCAAAACATATTTGTCCACCACTCATTTGTAAATAATGGCAGAAATGTACACATAACATTGTCGAACGTCCTGAAATCCGTAAAATTTTCTTGTCCTCCGTAGAACCGTAAAACGTATGTACTTTCTGTACATTTTACGGACAATCTGTAAAAGTTGGCAATTATGAAATGGTATTTGCCAACTTTATGAGTAAATTTATCCAGAATTACTTATTTGTTACGTGTGATCTCCTGCACCGCAGTTAAATCTACGACATACTAGCGTCAGAGATTCTGCCTCAGAAATTCGTAACACTGGAAACAATTTTGTTAAAAAAGTTACTAAATCTATTGTCTAGGATTACTATTGTTTAATTTTCATTAATTGACTTCAAGAAACCAACAGTTATAGATTAATGCTTTTAGCGTTGAATTATGTACCACGCCCTCTTAACTTCATTATTCTAAACACAAAACCTCTATGTTAAACGAGGACTTGTTGTAACCGTTTTCCCTACTGGCCATTCTATTTATGGTTGAAATCTCTTCACCATAATAAGTGTCCTTACTTGCAATTTGAGCTCACTGTTAGAGTGACTTAATTAGACTAACAAATTTTTCTGTTTGAACAAATAATTTCGGTATGTATGTTTGTACTTGGGCCTCAGATATTACAAATTATTATCAAGGACACCTGTGAAGTGCAAATGTGTGTACAATTTCTTTGTTCAGATAAAATATCTTAATTTTCATAAAATATTAAATGTATGTAGCTTAATTTATATTTACTAGCATTGCCAATTATTTTTGACCTTTGTTGTTTTAGTATACCCTTGGTATGAGTCATACGTGTTTCGATACATTCAAGAGTGGTTTTTCCTACCAGATGTTACAATGCCTCCACCTTCATGGCTGTTTATATGTAAGTACTAGTTAAATATAATTTTGCTAGTGATGTCATTGGTACACAAAGTTTCTTACATTCCTTCCAATTAAGTTCTTCAACAATGTTATATAGAAAATATTAAAAATAGCAAATAACAAGAGATGTGTTTAGCTGTCTTTTAAATAGGTTTTATGATTTTCATTTCTTCTATATGTTAAAAGAGACAGGAGATGGCATATGTATTTGAAGGTGTTGTAGTAAATTTTTATGACTACAACAATGTGATCAAAATTAAAATAAATGTTTTCTTTGATGCATTTACCATATAGTATGCACCTGCAGTTGAAAGAAGGGTACTGTAAGAACATGGTGGTATGATCAAAGCTGCTGTTAGTGCAGGTTCAATCAGTAGCTGCTTTTTCTTATTTGTAAGCTAGGTAGTAGAGTGGTAGAATATTGGACTAACGTTCAGAAGTACCCAGATTCACTTCACAGGTAGGCCATCTTGATTTCAATTTGCCATAGCTATCATAATCACTCCAGGAATGGTTCTTTGCTAAAGTCATGGCTGCTTTCCTCCCTATTCCTGATTCTTTTAGTTTCCTATTTCTTCCGCTAATGATGGGTTTGTTGACAAATTGTTAAGCCCTGCTTACTTTTCTTCTTCTCTCTGCTCCACACAGCAGGTAACAGAGTACAAGGGAATCACAGCTGACTAGGTTTTGAACGTAAACATTTTGAACTGTACGGAGTTGATAGATACCAAGCAGTGCGGAAGAGTTTTGCTGCAGTCATAACTGAATGTGCACGATTGCCCTGTTTCAGTAGAGAGCTGACAAGGTGAAAGGGGATTTTCATTTCATTCAGATGTACTTTTTACCCGATTCAAAGCAACTGTAGCAAGGCACATTGGTATACATTTTTTTATATTCAGTTTTCTGGAATTCTTCTGTATGTAAGTGAGCTTTGTCGTGTGATAGCGTGTTTCCATAGTAAGTTACGTAAACCCAGTAAGGATTACGTGTAGGTCAGGACACTTGATGTCTCAGGCTTTGATGGGCAATATGTTGTTCAAAGAAAATGATAGAGAAAGTTATGATTACTTCTCTGTGATTGTTAATTGTGGGTTCATTGTTTATAGTGTTCAGATGACCTCCATTTCTCTAAAAACTATGACTCAGTTTCTTAAGTGGCCACACTCTGTTCTCTCCAAGGATAATTGGTTCTCAGCATAATTTAATCAATTCTGTGGATAGACAACAATATTTAAATGTTTGAGGGTTGAAGTACATAATAGTGCAAAGTTATATCAGGTGGTCATGTTTATCACCTACCAGAGCAGTAAGTTAGCATGATGTTTCAACAGATTCAACTAAGGGATAATAATGGAAGACAGTGAGCACGTGTTACTTTGTGTTCTGTATTATCTGACGTTTTTACTGATCCTGAAAAATGACCTACTAAAAGTCTGAGGTAAGAACTCTGCAATGATGTTCAATCCAAAATATGAACGAATTGTTATTGAATGTTCATGACTAAAATCCTTATACTGTAAATTTTTTTTACTCTGTTACATAGTTTTAGTCACACAGGTTTGTTTTAATAGGATTTTAATCTTCAAACTGCAGAGAGATTTTCTATTGTGTTTTGAAAACAAGAAAATTTTGAATCTTATGGAAGTCAGCAAATTGAATATCAAAAACGATACCAACCAAATAGGTGGTAATGTTATAAAAATATAGTTTATTTTGGGAAATTTTAACCTTTCTCTCTTTTTTCTTTCCTTGCTCTTTCTTGCTCTTTCTCGCTTTCCTTTTTTTTATATTATTAACGTCTTTGTGCTTGCTCCCTTTAATTTTATTTTTGATTGTGGTATGTGAGGACATTCTAGCACTTGTTCAGATTAGTAAAGGTGACTTTTCTAGTTGTCATCAAATTTACGTTTGCAAGCAGTGAGCATTGCAGCACTTAGAGAGGTGAACAGTTTCATTGTGAATGTGGATAGCCCCTGAGAGTGCTTAGAAATGTCTGGCGGATTGTCTCCTGACTGGTTGCCGGCATAAAGCACAAATGCGTGCCAGACATAGGATGCATGGACACAATTATTGGATGGCATAGATGCTGTGGTAGGTGGCATATTGATAGTGAAGTTGTGGATTGTATGTATTTTGGCAAGTAGACCAGTCATTCTGCTCCTTGCAAAGTAGATGTAGATGTAATAACTGTCGAGCAGAAGAAAAAGATTAAAACAAATCTGAAACAGTTTTTTTCATTGCTTAAAACATTAGCGATTTGCAAGATTTCAAACAGAAAATTCTAATTGTACTGGCCAGCTCATCATTTAATTACTGACCGAGCGAGGTGGTGCAACGGTAATACATTGGACTCGCATTCGGGAGGACTCAGGTTCGATTCCCAGCTCCAGCCATCCTGATTTTGGTTTTCCTTAGTTTTCGAAAATCGCTTTAGGTGAATGCTGGGATGGTTCCTTTACAACAGCCATTGCTGACTCCTCTCTCAGCTCCTGTCATTGTACTAATTTGTATGCACCATCTCTAATGACCTTGCTGTCTGAGACATAAAGCCCACTTAACTAATTTGTGACAGGCCCATATGGTCGCCACCCCGATTTAGTATATTCAAGAGTCATAAGTGTCAACCATCATAAATGAATGTGCAATAATAACTATGTCTTGCGACCATTCATTCTCCTCGTCATTGTATCACAATCACATTGCAATAGTTCTCATCGAAATGCCATTACTACACCAAGTTTTATGTTAAAAATAAGAAATTGTATAGATTTTGTCCTTGTGAAGACGAGGGAGAAACGAGCAGGTGCATAGTGTGTCTTGGGGCCTCACCCCACCCCCGCTCGAACCACCTCCCTAGCTGGTCACGAGGGGAGGGGTCCAGCCAATGGCTTTGCTAGTTGTTACAGTGTAATAGATAAGTAGTAATTAAGAGATCAATAATGTGAACAAGTAAATGAACCATTTTATGTAAATGAATGTAAATAGTGACAAGAAATTAAGCAATGATTTAATAAATACGGTTCTGGCCGGAATTGTTGTCCTCGAGAGGCGGGGCCATCGGGTGTAAGCTGACTTCTGATTGGCCCAAAAGGAACCTGAGCTTGCTGGCCAAGTGACGGGGGGTTTTTTGGCGCAATCCGGAGAGAAGCGAGCCTGCGTCGGTCCGGGACGGACGTGGTCAAGCGAGGAGGTCGTCGGCGTATCGCGGCGATGGTAGGGCAGAGTGCCACCGTCAGGCGTTGAAGCTAAGCGTCAAGACGCTCAGTATTGTAGGCCGAGGTGCCATCATCGTCGTGGTTTTGGGCGTCGGGACGCCATTAAAAGTTCGCCGAGTCATAAAGTACGTCGGGCCGAGACACCTCTGGTTAGTAAGTGGAGAGAGACAGTGATTGCGCGGCATTTAATATTCCAATTAGTTGCCGGGGCTCCGTGCGCGCGACTGTATTGCTTAAGAGCCATACCGACAAATCGACATAAGTATCGGTCCGCCCCGAGAGGACAGCAACGACGTGCTACCCGGACAAAAAGACTTGCAACT
>PNEQ01061814.1:0-13821 GCA_003012365.1 Medauroidea extradentata | reverse complement strand
AAACACATTTAAGGGCTTTTCACCTCCTTAAATGTTGAATTTCGAAAAATCCTTAAAATGGCTAATATGCATTTTTACGAGTGTCCTATTAAAGTAAAAATTACGACGATTGACCGTCGGGTTCGAGCTCTATCGACGTTTCTTCGGAAACACATTTCACCTCTTTTCACCCACTTAGAGGTCGAATTTCGAAAAATCCTGTCTTAGTGCTCGCCTACGACCTGAGGGGAACCCCCACAAAAAATTTCACGATTCTAGGTCCAGTGGTTTGGGCTGCAGTTTGATATGTCAGTCAGTCAATCAGTCAGCTTTCATTTTTATGTATATAGATAGTATAAAGTAAGGAACACTTGTTTTCATTTGTTTGAGGTAGTTGTCTATTTTAATCTGAACGAACTGTCCTCTCCTGTGTGCTTGTCCATGTGAGTGGAGTGTACATTCCTATGCGGCAGCGAGGCGACAACCCACCTGCACGGTGCACAGCTTTGTTTAGAGTTCAATGCGTGTGTAACACACAACAGTTGATGGATTAAATGGTAGAATTTGGTAGGCAGTAGCACTTTTGTAAAATGTTAGTGTTCAGAATCATGTCGCGAACTGCACAAAAACTTGAACGAGTGGTATTAACCGTACAGAGTAAAATTGAAATTATAGAAAGGTTTTAGTGTGGGGAAACATTTGTAAAACTTGCAGCAGAGTTTATGTTAAAAACACTACTGTATGAGACATCATAAAAAATCGTGAAAAATATTCTTCAATTTGCTTCAACAGCAGACAGTTCAAGTGGTTTGGATAAATGCAAGGCGATGAAAGAATTGACTTTCTGTAGCCTGGACTCCTCTTTATTAAAATGGTTTCAACAGAAGAGGGCATAGGGCGTGCCAATTACATGTTCAGTCGTAAATCGAAACAAATGGCCTATATTTTTGATAAAATTTACCATTCATAATTTTATTGGGCGTTATATTTGTGACACAGGCCACTTTTGCCTCGCAGCGACACGTCAGCCGCTTGCCAATCAATACAACTGGAGCACGCAACTAGATCCTTTCTCTCGTCAGCAAGACTAGGGAGGGGCAGAAACTGCTGCTTGCTTTGTCCGCCGCCGTACATTGTGAATTATTTTGGTGTTTAAGCACCCCATAAAACCACTTACTTTATACCTTCAGCTAAATATTTTTTTTTTGGTAAAGGGTAAAAGTTTTATTTTGACTAAGAATTAATATTTTCTTCCCTACCAAGGTTTTGTACCTTCAAAATCATGACTCGTTTTATGTGTGGGGTCGTATTTAATGGCGACAAATACAGTACAATACTGTATGTTAATTTTTTTTTTCCATTTAAGTTGTGTTTCCGAGCATACATCTGACTGACGTGCAGCAGTCAGATAATTGCAATGACTGCTATGTGGTAGCAGATAAGATAGTAACAACTCCCATTGATAATAACCATGTCTGAGTCATGGCACCAGATAAGATAAACTAATGACTCGATCAACCATGAAATTTGATTATCCGACCAGGGGTGTCATAAACGGGGGGAAGGGGGGCCGAAAGGGAACACGTCCCCCCCCCCCCCCAAAAAAAAAATTTTGTAGTTTTTAAGATTTTTTAGATTAAGATTTCCTTCAGTTGTATATTAAATATTTTGATTGCAGAAACTCTTTAAATAGCAGCATTTTGCACCTTAAAATATAAAATTTCCCGGTGGAGGACTCCTACACACCCCTTTATTATGTAGGTTATATGTACATTTTCTCTACCAATGACGTCCCCCCCCCAAAAAATCAAATGCTTACGACCCCGATGTATCCGACTGTCTCATCCCATGCATTATAGCAAATTATCGAGGTTATACGAGGTAGACTGTAACAATGCATTGTTTGTTAATGTATCACAGTGTGATAATTTGTAATTAGGCCTCAGAGTGCCTATCTCTCTGATGATAGAATTGGTGCTTGGACAGACATGACACACTCTGAGCACATCATTGACTGCTCAGAGACTGGAACTTCTGATGAGAGGTCTCACGTGAAGGCTGAGGCAAATCACAGGCATCATGAATGTAAATTATTGGCCGGCAGTACACTCCTGGCACACAGTTACAGTCTCCAGTGCAGTAGTAAGGTGCTTGAGGAGTGTTGGCCCATTTACCTAATTAATTTCAGATATAAATGACACATTACAGAAAATATGTAAATAAATAACTAAACAATACTGTCATTTATTTACACAGTGAAGCAGACATGCAGCACAAAGCCCTGCACCAACTACACTGAAACAAGGAAGCCCTTATACAAATAAATAGTTTAAGTACGGTAATTCTAAAAAATTAACGGGTCACAAGTCTTACTAGTAGGGTGGTTTTCCTGGGCATGAAAGTAATAGAATTCAAGAAATCAAGGTATCTACAAAGGATGAAGTCCCCAGACTTAATTGACATGTTCACCAATGATGACCTTGAAATGCATACTGGAGAAAAAGAGGTGGCGTGAAAAGCCCAGTTTGTTTTCTTATTCTAAAATTAGAATTTTAATAGTAAAATTACAAGTTATTTTGCCAGAATCATTGATACATCCAGTACAATTGTTCTCTGCTTGGAGAATCAGTCTTGCTTTTATTTGTGTCACTTTTTTATTATTTTTTAGTTAAGGGCATGGGCCCTAGTTTCTTCACATTTAACGACAATTATTTTTTAAAACATGAATAGGAGCCGGTATCGTAAAATTGCTTCATAACTTTGTTATGACTGATTTAAACTGCATACTCTAATTTTGTTGAGTCAGAAGACTGCAAAATAGTTGCTAATTAGTTAATTAACGAAATTTCCTTTTAATTGATAAATTAGCTATACTCATCATACAGTTTGTCTCGAAAAATTACTTTACATAGTTAAACCAATTTGCAAAAAAGTTACCAAGCAATTTTACGATACTGAATCTTGTATGGATTTTAAAAAATAACACTCTCGAAAGCCGAGAAACTCGGGCCCAAGCCTTTAAAGGTATGCCTCTTCCATTCCACATGCCTCTTTTCCAAAAACACTACCCTTTAAAATAGAATGTTGTGACTTAGGATGGTCACATTATATGACAGGACATGATCTGTGACATGTGACAGAGTAGCCAGCTTGTTATCCTTATACACTTGTGCACGAGGTGTCATGTCACAGCTTTAGGCATGGCACATACAATGTGAACTTATGAAAGGTAGAGGCAACAATAAGTTTCCTGACCAGTGATATCCATTGAAGGTGTGAAATGAGTGTTACTAAATGGTTGAAATAAATTAATGGGCCTAAGTTGTACTGTAATTTTATTTTTTCTGTAACTTTTACTCAAAATAAATTTTTGCATTGTGCATTATGGTAGAATGTAGAATATGGCTTGGTCGACAGTTTGTATGTATTAATAAAATCCTTTCATATTTGGTTTTTGGGATTAACGAATAATATCCTAAACTTTGGTTCCATGTTACTGAAAGAATTCAGCGAACATTACAACTAAACTGATTCTTCACCTTATTGTGGTCATATGTACAAAAACAAACCAAAGCAAAAGTTACACGTAACAAAAATTTAATTAATCATGATGATGGCTGTTCCAAGCTAAAAGTGGTTTGTTTTGGAAATGAAGCATCAGCAGTTGCCAAAAAGATACATTAATGAAGGGATTTTTAGTGACTATTTTGGAACTAACAACTATCAGTTTAATTTAGTGTTTGTATTGTTTGTGAAACAATATGTGTGGTTCGCAACAGATATGACACTACCAGCATCCTTTCTCCGGCTCACAACCACCCTCCTGTCCGCTACGACACAACTGGTGCATTGTCGCCTGCAGCAGTGGTAACAACATTGCCCAGAGTCGCAGTCACAAGCATCATCTCCCCCTCCAGTTCCTCCTCAGACCAGGAAGATGACAAGGTGGCAGATGGTTTTTTTGGGGATGGTGCTCCCTGCACGTGCTGCTGCTGTTGTTGCTGTCGTTGCACTGAATGTACGTGCCGTGTGAAAGTGACCACAATAGTAGATCAGACTGTGAAGGCACGGAGAAAGGTACGGGAAAAGGTACGGGAAAAGGTACGGGAAAAGGCACGGGAAAAGGCACGGAGCTTTTACGGGCCGTGGAAGCCAGACCCCAGCTTGCCTCAACGTCAGCACAGCTGTAAGTTTCCCAGGCACACTGTTATTCCACCGCACATGGGCTGGCTTTGGACAGCATCAAGCCTGCCGGTAAGATTCCTGCCATTTGTCTTAGAAGTGTAATTACTAGAGGAACGAGTATTTCACGTATTCATCTGGCAACAGCCTAGAGACTTTTCGGACCTATACACACACTGGCCGAAGTCAAGTATCCATTGACTTCTAACCGCAACACGTGTTACCCCCACGACTTATTTCCTTATTTATCACTGGCTTGCAGTCGTTAAAATATGTGTTGAAACAGGTGTTGTCTAATCACAGAAGGAGTAGTGAAGTATACATTATTGGCATTCAATCTGACCTAGAATGAATACGTGAAATAATCGTGCCCCTAATAATTACACAAGTATCCTAGTTATGTTATTGTGTAGTATATAAAGCCAGGTAAGATAAAACAATACACAATTTTTCTGGTCACAAATTTTGTAGGGCACACATTAAGACAATTAACAATAATACTAACTGCCAAGAAGTGGTATCGTGTGTCTAAAATATTCAGTAAAATAAAAATCTGAATTTAATTTCAAGTGAATATAACCTATGGTTTTTTGCATGTAACAATAACCAATGTTGTTACACCATCACAGAATGTACAAGTGCTGAGAATAGAGAAGAACGTGCAGTCTGAAGCGAACATTCTGAAACTAGGCTTTAAAAACTCTGGGAAAAATTTAAGTACTCTGATCCATCATCAGATGAATACTGTACATACTCTTTTCAAGTCCTGTACCTCCTCTTTGTTAAGAATCCAAGTACTAAAAGTAAAATATAATCTTTTATACTAGCAAAATACTATCATCTCTTTACTTCCACTTCTACAACAAGTATTCTCAGACAGAAAAAAAGCACACTGTTGCCAATACTACAGTGGGCAGTTATCTTGGCGTCTCACAACGCGGGGGTGTGGGGACAGTGGGAGAAGGGAAAAAAAGGGGAAGTAAGGAGGCGACACAGAGTTGACAGCCGTGTAGTAGCTGTTAGGAAAATATCTACCCTCAGTGTAAACCCGAAAATGGAGAGGCGCGGAAAGGAGATGCATTGTAGAGAGTGGTAACTAATAAAAACCGTTATTCAGTGTTGTGATGAAGAAACTACAAGTAAATGCTTGAGCCTCTACAGAGAGCCAAGAACAGCCAAGTACACGGGTGTGAGTGAAAGAGCTGTAGTCAGAGTTCGTCAAGTCAGTAAAGAACGGCTACATTAGCCACAAATCACTCCAGTAAAAAACGCATACTGGAAATGTCAACATAAAATATTTAATAAACTGTTGCATAGTTTATTGTGAAACTGAAGGATATTGTTACAAGTTTAGAGCACAAATTTTTCATGTGGACAATTCCCAAGAGTTATTTTGGGATAGAGGTCTTATAACTTAACGCCGTCGGGTGGGATCGGGATAGTGAACTAAGCCGCTATGTGTTATGATGAAAGGGCCCCAGCAATACTCCCCAGGTATTGCACTTCGAAACAACACTGTGAATATAGGATATTGAAAATTACGTAACATGACGGTTCAATGCAGTATTTTTTATTGACACGAATTATACAGTGCCAGAAATAATTACTTATGCACGCACTAAGTAGGCGTAGTTATACAACCCTGGCAAAGCACTGCTATACTTGATTACTGGATGAACACGTGATGGCTGTCTCTGCGCGGTGACACTGACCTGCCGGTATATCGCACGTGGTTGTTATGTGGTCCGTGTGAAGCAGATATGACTCTACGGCATAGAAAATGCACTTCCTTGAGCAGCGAGGATCTGGCGGCTGCTAGGGTGGGCTGTCGGGTTCGCTTGGAAGCAGACGTAGATAATGTTGGTTGAAATGTGCGCTCTCTTAGCTAACAAACCACAGGGCAGCCGTTCCCGTGCACGTTACAGTGTGGTAGGGCTCTACAAATGGTGTAGTAGTCCTGCGCAAAGTGTGGCGGAATGCGTTAGGCCGGATGTGTGATGAACGGCACGTAACACACCTTACACACAATGATGCTCTCCACTAGGTGACTTGCATGAATGCGTGATAATGAAATGAGTGGTAGATGCACTGCTTATAGGAACACTGGAGCACTATGGCGATGTGGTAACCTGTACATGGTCGGTCACAAAAACAAGAATTATGCCCTCAAAATTACACTAAAATATAAAATATTTATAGCAACATATGCGCTGAATGATAATGAACAATAATTACTTGTGATATGTCTCGTACAATGAATGATGAGCTTGGATGGCTCTCGATACAGAATTCCCTAGCCACGTGGTGGTGATAATGCCGATGCGGATTTTAAGTTCAAAAGTATCAAAATGGTAATGATTATTAGTTTAAGCAGACGCGCAATGCGATGGGGATGTCTGGTAACGTGTGCGAGCAAGGTGAACTGGTATACTAAAGAAGAATATTGAAACTAACAATCAGTAAGCAAAAGTTGATGTGCACACGGACAGCTGTCTCACCTCTCCAGACGACTTTGACAAACTGCCACGAGGAAGGCAGCCGCTAAGGGCTCCTTGCCACGCTACGGGGTTCACACACTTCCGGTACCTCGTGCATGTTAAATGATTGATATTAACATTTTATGAAAATGGCACACACTAAATTACATAATAAATTGCGTTACATATTTTGCTGATATTGAACGATGTGTTTGTAAATGTCTGCTGCAATATGAAAGTAAACACTGAAAACATGGTGATTTTCGGGCACAAGCATGGCGGTATGTTTACATGTCCCCCGTGCTTCCATGTACACTGCTGGAAATGAGAACACAATTACACTCACTATTACATGAAAAATTACACTGCTTGGATGCGGGAAAATTATGGGAGAGTCTGAAAATGAGGCCTGAGCCTTGTTGATGTTGCACAATCGCGCCGTTATGGGCTTAACCCGTACGCTGGCCCTTTGGCTGGCGTCAAACTATAAATAATAGAGTTAAATTAAGTACTGGATTTAATAGCTCACAAAGCTACAAAATACACAAAACAGTGATCAGCTATAACTCTCACAACACAATTAATTACGCACACAATAAGTACTGTGCCACAAAACTTTAATTAACTATGGCAATTAAAGCACAAGAATATTCACCGTTATCAATTAAAGATTACAAATCACAATAAAAATTCAGTCATATATCCAATCAACAGCCTCTCTAATAGTGACAATGTACAACCTTAACAGTCCTAAGGGAGGATGGCTCACCATGTACAGTGCAGCACCCAGAGTGCACCACTGTCTTCACTCTTGCGGTCTTCGGTTCGACTAGCGTCGCACACCTCCTTCTTCACTTGTCGACCCGCAGCAGAAGCACTCTTGTCTCATCCAGTACTGCTCCGAAGGTATGTGCCTGTAGCCTCGCAGTAGACTCCGACGTCACCAAGACGTCGTCCTGACATCACCAAGATGTCCTCTCCTCACCAGCCTCTCAGCACAATCTTAGCACCTCCTCCGAGCAGGAACAATAGCGAACTCTCGAAGCACTCCTCTTGAATCACCAGGTAGACAGTCTCCTCAAGTAGCCAGTCACTGCCCTCCTCGACACAACACCGTCAGTGTTGCTCTCCACAGCTCACTGCCTCTGTAGCACTCCAACACAACACTTCAAGTGTTGTTCTCCACAGCTCACTGCCTCTGTAGCAATCCAACACAACACCGCAAGTGTTGTTCATCCTTCCTGCAGCCCGCTGGCGTCACACAGCCTCGACACCAACCACTGTTGCCGTGTTGCCATCTTCGAGATGCTACACCTCATCAGCTCAGTCGTGCCGACACAACACCTGAGTGTTGTCTGTCTCTTCTGTAGGGTGCTGATGCTACTCAGCCTTGACACCGACCATTGCCGCCATGTTGCCATCCTCGTGATGCCACACCTTGTCAGTTCCGCAGATGTTACATCAGCCTCGACGCCGTTGTGATACCGCCCTCAAGGCGCTGGGTTCACATCTCTGCGCCGCCGCCAGTGTCTCCTCTCGGCCCGCCGCCAGTGTCTCCTCTTGGCCCGTCACTTCTCACAACGTCCATCGCCGCCCAGTGGCAACGCCGCCCCAAAGGGCGCTGCCTCACAAAACTTTCGATCTCACTTCATCTTCACGACTCACTACAAGACTATCACTTCCAGACTAAGACGTCCTGACCCTCCTTGACTGTCACTTCCCAACTATCACTTCCTGACTAAGACTTCCTGACTCTCCATGACTGTCACTTCCCGACTATCACTTCCTGACTGACTCATGTTGCGCAGTCCCGAGGCTTTTATACGGCCCCTTCAGTGACATCAGTGGCCGATAAAATATGATGACCTGAGGTCTGAAAATAGACATTACCTCTATCGTGCCCGTTGATAGTCACGTATTCGCACTGATGTCATCGGGAATCCCAATGACATCTCTCAGGAGTTGCGACATAGCTGTGAAAACCCATGGCATCACTGGTTGACTCACTGAGCTGTGCACCTAGCATGATGCAACCTGCCTGCTGCCTGGCCAACATGCAATAATATTATAATCAGAGACATTCAGAGTCGGTGAGGGTGAACGAGATGAGTATCGAGAAGCGCCGGAATGCGAGGGTGGGGAATAATGTGAGATCCCCGGAAAAAAAACCACCAAACTGCGACGTCGTCCGACTCGATCATACGTGCGTAAATCCGGAAGTCAAACACCACGGATAGAACTCGGATCGCCTAGGTGTAAGCAAGCGCTTGACTGCTGCAGCTTCTTATGTAGTTAAGAATTTTGGGGAGGAATGTATAATTTATTGTTGGAATAACGTGAACATATTTTGCACCATTACTGAATTAAAAAAATAAAGCCTAACTTTAAATTTACCCACATCTAGATTGACATAACCTGGTTGGTAAGAACGTATTTTGTATTTATTTACTTATTTATTTATTTAAGTGCTACCAAATTTAATGCTAAGCGAAAACATTTCAGTGATAGAACCCATCCTTTTTTTAAATTATGTGTAGTGACTTACATAAGGTCTGTAATAACTTAAAGTAAAATTATGATAAAGTCAATCCGTCACATACGTTTTATTAGCACTTTTTGTCGCAGTATTTTAGATAGTTAAAAACCCGGGTTTAAAAACTGTCTGAAGGGTTCAATAAATTTGCAAATATTAAGAATTTTTATACTTGGCCAAATGTTGTGCTATAAAACGCTATAATAACAAAAATATGACCAACAGTTATGTTTCAGCTCTAAACAGATTTTTATTTTTGAAGTTAATTTTACAAATTTACGTTAAAAGCACACCGTTAATGTGAAACAAGAAATATGACTAGTTCTTATAGAGTTTGAAATAATATTTTGGCACTGGTTTATATATATATATATGCGAAGAATTATATTTTTTTAAGCTTTTTACAAGTATTTATTTAACTTGTAATGACTAGTACAAAGTACTCCGACAAACCAATTAATAAATTTCAGAGATTTTAGACTAAAAAGAGAAAAAACTTAAATTAAATATAAATTAGTTTTAATGTGAACTTAAAGTAAAAATTTCATGTCAGTTAAATTTGTCGTATAGGTACATGTTCCAAGACTTAAAAGTAAAAGTGGAAATAAAAAAATGTGTTTAAAAAATGTTAACTATAAAGCAAAAAAGTTTAAAATAAAGTTACATTTGTCATATATGTATATAGTAATATAGTATGTATGGTGTAGGTTCATCATATATGTGTACATAGATAGCCAAGTTTTAGAGCCATATATACAGTTTGTTTGTTAACTTATGTTACAAATGTTGGGAGGTGATTCCTCATAAAAATTGAGGTATAGTCATGCGAAGTCATTTTCGTCTAGTGCTATTATGAACCTTTGAAAATCCATTTTTAAAATGTTTTTTCCAGAAAATATTGGAAACGACTTTAAGTTTGATTACAATTTTCAGCACAGTGTTTAGTATCATTGAGATCGTCAAAGCTATGATGAAACCCTTCATGTAAATAACAGGGGTGGCTACCCTCACATTAACCAGAACTTTTTTTAGCATTGGGTTCTGTGAAAATTTTATGTTGTCTTTCTGAAGAGTACGTCTAAATAATGAAAAAAGGTCCTCTTGTTGCAAGTCGCTAGAATGCACCGTTTACAAGAAAATAATTCGTACAAATTAATAGTCAGTGGCTGCAATACACTGCATTCTTGATACCACAGTGCAGTGTATTGTGAATGGGTACAATTATCGATCACCGCGTAAAACGTTAAACAATCAAGCATGCCTGTTATCATTAAAAAAACATAGCAAAACTGCTCATATTGAACTGCATGTAAAATGTGCAAGTTGCATGGAGACATGTAGCGTGAGAGGACTTCACGGCTGTGTAACATCGTCGTTTTTACAGCCGATGAGGGGTGACATGATGTGAAGATAGAGTGGCGTCTGGAATGAAGGATGGGGGAAACGGGAGTACCCCGAGAAAACCCACCGACCAACGGCATCATCCAGGCACGATTGCTACTTGCGACAATCCGGGTTGACCCCGCCGGGAATCGAACCTCGGATATGTAGGTTATATGTATATTTTCTCTACAAATGATGTCCCCCCTTCCCCCCCCCCCTCCCCAAAAATCAAATGCTTACGACGCCGATTTATCCGACTGTCTCATCCACTCTGACTCTAGCTCTAGCTCTGCTTCACTGTCTACAGTCTCAGTTGCAGCCCATCATGATATCCACCAACACCTTCCCCTGCTGGTCCACTAGATCTTGTGTTAGCTTCATGTATTGCATATGGTGCTGATCTATTGCCTTGGCCAGTTCCATGGCTACCACTATTACGGATGATATCACAGCCCAATAACTTCACCCTGCTTGGATGTTCTTGACTCACGTCCATTATGGGCACTGATACTAAATGCTGTCGATTGCACCTGAATCGTTAACCCTCTGCTTCAACTAAGTAAGATCTGGAGTACCTACTTAAGTTCATTTGGTGTTGCAGTAACTTAGCCATAAGCTTTCTTGTCTGATATCCACGCTTTCTCCCCCATTTGCAAGGGTTGCTGCTCCCATGTTATGTGCCTCTTATTATACCACTGTTTCTGTCATTTTTTGATGATGCTAGCTGTTTTTGCATGTTTTTTAAAGTCTGAGAGTGAAATGGGGTAAACGTAGGCATAGTTGTTCTAACCTTTCTCCCAAGCGCTATATCCAATGGAGACAAACCACATGGAAGGGGTATGCTGCAAAAAGCTAACAAGGCTTCATAAATGTCCATTTGTTTTCTTGACAAGGATTTTTTGCTGTCTTTACTGCTGCTACAGCACAGCCATTTGAGTGGCTGTAATATGGACGTCTTGCCCTGTGGATGAAGCCGTACAGCTTTGCAATATCCTGAAACTTCCCTTTAAACTGAGGGCCCCGTACAGTTTCTGGAATCCCAAATCTGTGAAATACAGATTTACACTGTTAATGATTGAATTTTCAGTCAAACTGGACAGGTATAACAATTCAAAGTACTTTGAAAAGTAATCTACTATGAGTAAATACCATTTACCCCCACATTTTATTAAATCCATGGCAATGTTTTGCGAAGGATATTCAAGTATTGCTTCACTAAGGAAAGGTTTTTTCAGATTACTTAGAATTTCAACACCAGTGGTACAGTTTTCAACCAATAATTGTAACTGAGTGCTAAGTCCCAACCACGAAACAGACTGTCTGGTCAGAGCTCTGCATTTGGAGATGCCCAAATGTCCTTTATGTAACTGCCCTAAAACATACTTTAGCAGCTGATGGGGAGTTATGAGGAATCCTTCATTGATTGAAATGTCTGCCTGATACTGGTAATAAGGAGCAAGGTCTGCTGCCAAGTCATTCTGCTTAGGCCATCCATTTTGACAATAATCCAGCAATTTCTGGCAGACTTCATCTGACTGTTGATGCTGTTGAAATTGATCAAGAATGTTTTGGGCCACTGACAGACTATTAACAATCATGTTGACATGTGCGGTGGCTTCCTCACCTAGCTCCTCGTCCCTGGTCTCTGAGTCATGTACAGGATTTCTAGACAAGCAGTCTGCAAGAATCAACTGTTTCCCTGGTACATAAGAAACTGAATATTTGTATTTCATTAGACGGATACAAAACCTCTGAAGCCTAGGTGTAAGTTCATCCACATTTTTAGACTGCAAAATCTGGAGTAGAGGTTTATGATCTGTTTCCAGAACAGGCAAACCTAGGATATACTCCTGCAGCTTTTCATATGCCCAAGTTAATGCTGATGCCTCATTTTCAATCTGGGCATATCTGCATTAAGTTTTCAAAAGGACACGAGAGCCATAGCAAACCACTTCTCTAGACTCATCCTCATTGACCTGCAGTAATGCACAACCCAATCCATGTGACGAACTGTCCACACTTACTACCAATTTCTTTTGTTTGTCAAAATGTACTAAACATGGAAACTGAAGCATTAGATCCTTAATTCTGATGAAGGCTTCTTGTTGATTGGGACCACAAACATACATTTGATCGTCCCTCAACAGAGCACTCAACGGTTCCAACACTTGGCTTTTGCGTGGAATGAAGTTTCCTACTTAGTTCACCATACCTAGAAGCTGCAACAATTCTGGTTTGTTTCTGGGTTCAGTGAATTCCACAAGGGCTTTGACTCGACTAGGTTGTACTGATATACCCTTAGCTGAGATGACATGGCCTAAAAATGTTACCTCAGACACACCAAAAGAGCTTTTCGACCTGTTTATAGTTATATCATGCTTACAGTACCTGGTAAGAACTTCATGCAGTATTCCATCATGTTGCTCCACTGTCTCTCCAAACACCAAGACGTCATCCACATGCTGAAGTACATTGGGCAATCCCTCCATAACTTGTGCTATCTTCGAGCTGAAGTATCCTGGTGCTGCATTCAGTCCAAATGGTAGTCTGGTGTACATGTACCTACCAAATGGTATGATAAATGTAGTAAGGGGATGACTCTTTTCACTTAGTGGAACCTGATAGAAGCCATTGTTAGCATCTAATTTGCTGAACAAACTTTGCCCCCTTCAGCTGTGCCTAGGTATACTGCACCTTATGAATAGGAAACACAACTCTTTCTACATATTTTTTGAGTTCTGTAAAATCACAACACACGTGTACACCCTTCCCTTTTGCAACCACCACTATAGGTGCACAGAACTCTGTAGGACCTTTGACAGACGTTATCACCCTGAGCTGCACCATCCTGCTCAGTTCCGGTTTCACTTTCACCATTAGAGGGATAGGCACCAGACGTGGTGTCGTCAGAGCAAATGGTCTGTAGTCACTTTGGGGATTCAAAAGATTTTCTATGAAGTAAACTTTGATTATGTGCTCCCTTCCTGTGTGACAAAATGCTAAATTCTTTGTAACCATCACCTTCAAAGGGAAACCATCAGGGCCACTGACCCTAGCAAATTTTTCCATAGTGTGATGGTACCGTCTGCCCATCACGCTTGTGTCGCAAAATATATATGATGCCCCACTCGGCTCCACCTCGCGGTGAGCTACCGAATGTGATTGGCACACACACACAGCTCCACGTAGCTCACGACTGAACACCAGTCGGTATGAAACACACTCTAATATCTCAGGGAAAATAGTGGGTTCGAACCCTGAATGAAT
>PNEQ01061810.1:0-16509 GCA_003012365.1 Medauroidea extradentata | reverse complement strand
TATCTGGTATTATGTAAGTCTGCAGTGAGGGAGATTTATAGCATCCCTTGTAATAGATTGCGACAGGAAATTTCTCTGATATTTTGCACGCACACGTTAGTAGCAGAACATGTTTATATTTGAAGCATATGACAAAGTTGTGAAATGTTAAAAGCATAGAGGACGCAGCCGCCACGGGACAAGCTTAGAGCCGGTGAGGTGTGACATGAGCTGGATACAGAGCAGTGTCTCTATAAGGACGGGAGAAACAGGAGATTTGCCTAATGAAACACTACAATCCAACCAGCCGGGAATCGAACCGGAGTTACTATAATGTTGTTCAATTTTGACCGAATACCTGCAGATGTCGTCTCAAATATTTCCTTTATTTTTTTGTACAAAAAATTATAGCAGAGGACTAAACGACGGTAACTGCCATAATATGATACACAACTATTAGGGAATGTACCCTGTTTACTTTAACATTTTAAGAATAGGTACTAAAATTTTGTTAAATTTTTAACAACAGTAACGGACGAAGCCGCAGCCGGGAAGATAGTTATATATAACTGGTATTTCAGACAGTCAAACTTTTTCATATTTTAGGATTTCATAAAGTGTCAATGCTATAATAATTATGTACTTCATTTACATATTAGGTAAGCACGATAAAACACTCCTTTTTAGTAGCTAAATACAAATTCCATATCCGAAATGCCAGCATACGTTTATACGTTTTTGTACTGAAATATTCGCCGTCGCAGTATGTCATGCATGTATTTTAACGTCTTTAGGAAAGTACCTAAACTGCGAAATTATTTCAGTTTACAATGACAAAACTGAGCATCTTTAAAATATATAATGGTAATACATTTGAGATTTGTTTTGTAAGACCACTTCCAATAGGAACAGCTCTATCGCGTCACTTTGTCACTTTTTAATAACGAGCTAGCACAAATTTTTGTTTCCTCTTGAACTTGGTGTGGCGAAACAAACTACAACACGGAATAAAATTAGTTACATCACACGTGTGTTTTATTGATAACAAATACATTGCAGTTCATCCAGCCGGCTATTTTTTATGAACATGGCCCAACATAACATAGTGCAAAACATAATATAATTCAATAAGATTTTTTTTTTACTTCAGTTACAATACATATATTATTATTTATTCGTCTGGGTTAACTATATTTTACTGGATCATTTACGACGGTACAAATATAATTACTACGTGAGTTTAGCAACTGAAAAAGATACTAAAAATATGTCACTGGTAAAAAGGAATTTTTGCGTTTGTCGCTTACACAGCATTCGGGCGTGACTTCCCATTGTGAAATATTTAAAAATTCAACATTTAACCAAGACTGAAATTTAAAAATATTGAAATATACCTTAAACCTGTTCGTTTTCTTCAAGCGGGATAGTGTAAAAATTAAATATTTTTAAGGAAAACTTTTCTCCTAAAGCCCAGATGTTTCTGGAAAGTAAAGCCTGAAACACAACCGTACAAATTAAAATCACTAGACATTAACATTCATAAGTATTACCATTTGACGCGTGTCAGTTGCATCAAGCTGTAAAGTCTTTAACGCTCGCCCCCGATTTTTTTATACTTGCTATTTTAACCTTAAAGTCTTAGCGTGCGCCCGCACATTGCTGATTACCATGTTGCCGTTTATTTTAGCATGTAAGATTGTTAAGTCACATACTTTATTTGTAAACCCATAATTACTTACGTTAATATATTCCAGTGTTTATCCAATGTGTATTTTCATTGTATAATTGTATCACGCAGCTTTGTTAACCTTCCACGAGTGTTTGTTTACAAATACGGCCGAGCGCCATACCAGTATTACCAATCCCGTGCACGGACTTTGTAAAGTGCATTCACAAATGAATACGGGAAAATACGCACGTAATTATATATTGTATCTGTTCCTTGTGATTTCAAATGTATTTAATATTCATTCAAGTGTTTTTGTACCTTACTTTTAATGTTTAACGGCAACACGTCTATTATTTATTCCAGTCGGGATATTTATTTTGTGTGGCAGAGTAGTTCTGACCCGAGGGAGTAATTTTAAAGTGTGAGGGTGGCACACTTGTAGCAGCAGTCACGAATTCTCGTCGGCCATTTTGCGCCGCCCACCTAACGGTACTTTCAGCCCTTCTGGCCAGTATAAAAGGAGGGCATTCTGCCCAAGTTCTTCAGTCATCAGGGACTCGGCCTAACCGCCGGGTCATCCTGGCACTCTTCCTGAGCAGTTGCCTACCGATCTGTTGGTTGACGTCCGCAAGGTGCCAACAGATTACCCTAACCCAACCTACCTTCCTAACTTACACGCTGGGGTTGACGTCCGCAAGGTGCCCCAGCCCCACACACGACAGTCCGTCACAGAGGGTTGATGTCCGCAAGGTGCCCTCTGTGATACCTTTCCTCAAATTCGTCTGATGGCGAATCCTTCACCCCTACCAAAACTTCTTGTCACCATTCCTACCTGAGTGTCAGGACGACTAAGGGGAAGCCAAAGCCCATGTGACTAGTTGTTAACCCACAGACGTGGCTATGTAACTGAGTTTAACTTTGTAGTGCGGATATACTCAGTCTTTTAGAAGTTACATTAACGATTTCAAGTTTCTCAGGATCAAGGAGTTGATCACCATAAAGCTTTACCAGTATGAACTTTGTCAGTTATTTGAGAGGGAACCGCAGCGCCATAGTGAGTCGCTAGCAGTACAAGAGTCGGAAGTTATGTAGATGTTATAGCTCTCCTCGGGGTCAAAGAGTTGATTGCCAAATACTCACTGCCACTAGCAAGGTCTCCGTTCTCATTCTTGTTCCAGTATGTCTCGGCCCGAAGTGCCATGTTTTGTATCTCATGTTGAAACGGCCCGAAGCGCCTAGTCTAGTATTGAAGAGTATGTCTTGTAGTATCTCAAGTTGAAATGGCCCGAAGCGCCTTGTCTAGTTCCTATGTCTCATTGTAGCTTAAGCCTTTGTATCTCATGTTGCATATTGTATCTTGTGTCGAACCATTGTGGAGCTCTGTATAAAATTGGGACAGACCCCAAACCTTGATCACCAATCCTGTGTACTATGTCCATACAGATGTATAACTTGTATCAAGTGTCGTGTTCTGTTGTGAATATACGCATTCTTTGAAACCTAATTTACATGGTCTTCTCCTTTAATAAAACCTACTTGCACACCTGTGATAGTCAATCTAAGGCGAGTGGCTTATGCCTTTCCCCCTTTATTTATGTGAAGGTTCACCTTCTCTGTGCTATCGTTACTAGGGCTTTTCCTGTTGGCTTACTTGGTAGTACTCACTGGGTCAAGATTAGCTCTAACTCGAGAAGGATTACCCAAATGCTCCTGCTCTATATCTTAATATCCTTCTTGCTCTGAATCAATTACACAGCCAGTATAAACCCAATAGCAGCAGAGAATGGCGACACATTTTATAAGTAGGGTTAACGTTGTTACAAATATAAAGCAAGCAAAGTACATCGAAATATAACAGCACTAAGCATTTTCACTGAAACATCACTGGATCTTGCTAGCAACTTGATTGTAACTAAATGTAATTTCTTGGTCCTGTAATAATCATACAGTTATATTGTCTCATAAAAATTCATACATCTTTTAAACATAAAAAAAAAACATTTTACAAACCATAGATAAATATGATTAACAATCAACATAGCATTATGTAAGTAATTGTTCTTTGATTCAAATGTTTATCCAAAAAGTTTGACACTACAAAGTAAACCAATAATCTCATATAATCTCAATAACCTAAGGGTATTGTTTTATATGTTTAATCACAACACAATTTGAATTTGGAGAAAGACAAATAAGTTTTACTTCAGCATATTCCGATGCACAATTTGGGATTTTCAGGTCACAAAGGCATATTTCCCACATATAAAGTATTTGGAATCAATATGTTTTCCTTTCTTGAACATACTAGTCAGACATTTCAGCAAAAATCAAACAAAGATGAGTTTACGGAATGCTGTTTACTACTACTGTTCTTGTCCTCTTTACTTTTCTGTTCAGCCTGTGTATTTTTTATGTATGTCGGGTTTCTACAACACAGTCCTCGAGCATGCCAGGAATCAGCAATTACTGGCAAAGAACATTCATAATTAAATCTATGTAATTTGGGTACCATATTTGCTTCCCGAAAGTTTTCGTCTCATTTCACGATTTTAAGTTCAAGTCGCAATGAATAACAAGTATGCATGTATTTCGTTGTGCTGTGTTTAACTGCCCCTGTATTTCATAGTAAAAAGGATGTGATGTGTTTATTATTTTTTGTTGTTATAAAAATAATTATTCAAGGTGAATACCAACAAAATATTTTGTGCCCACTAGCTAATTTTTTTTACGTGTGGATAAAAAAATACGTTTTCCCGTGCGTCAAAGAACGCAGTTATAAGTGGCGCTTGCATACAGTGTTGCCAAAGTGTGTGGTATTCCACAAAATGTATGGAATTTGAAAATGGTTTGTAAATTTTGCAAGTGTGAGATGTGTGGGGGACGTACTGTTGAAAAATATAATTCTTATTTATAATTTATGAATGTAGTGTTAAATGTGAAATAATTCAAGAATTATAACTGAACGTGAAAGTGGATGCTTGAAATCAAAATCTCAGAAACAATATATTCCAAAAATTTATTCTGTAGAACTCATTGTACATAGGTGAGCACGGCGCGTAAGGAAAAGGCCTGTGCGCTGGAGGAAGGAGGAGAGAAGGGCACTAAAACAGTGACAGCGAAAATTTTGGGATCATTGAATGTGTGTAAAATGGTTACATAGTTCGAACGCCATTTTTTTTGTTTTCTGCTTCTTATGTTCGCGGCTGAAAGAGATGGCCATCGGGTGTTCAGAAAAAGGTTTGGTTTGTTACGGAAGAGCTTAATAAAGGTAAAGTTGTTTGTTTTGTTTTTAATGGGAAAAGGTGCCCGAGGACAGGGTACGTAATCCGAGTGCAAACATCTGATTGGTCGTCCATAGGCACCTGCATATCCTGAAGGATGAAATTAAATCCTGCAATAGAGAAGTGATTAATGAGAAATGCAGGGGAAACAGGAGATCCTCGAGAAAACCCGCCAGCCAAAGAAAACCCCCGTCCGGTTTTTCCCTGTGCGAAAAATCGGTGACCGATCCACCGAGGATCGAACCCGAATCGCCTCGGTAGGAGTCAATTGGTCTGACCACTCGGACACCGCGGACCCAAAAGAAAAAAAAAGGGGGATAAACTTAAGGAGGGGGCGATAAGGTAAGTCGTTGCAGTTGTTTCTCTGCCAAATTGTATGGAATTTAGTTGTGTTTGTGGAATTTGGAATGGCTGGATTGGCAACACTGAGCATATGCACGGAGGTAGCTTAAGTGACGAACATTTTTAAATGTGGGAACTAATTTGGTTCATATCGCTTATTAATTAATATTTCAGCGTTTTTGTTAATTTATTTGTAAACAGCAAATTATACTTCAAAAACATTATCCTCAAAATGTGTATAGGCACTTCACTAATTTAGGCTTTAAGCCATGGTTTTTTCATTGTGTAGAAATCAGTTCCAAACATATACAATGTTTTGTTCGTAAAGAACACCTCCCAGTACAATTTTTTTTTTTTTGCAGAGCCACAAAAATAGTTGAAACAATAATAATGTACTGCAATTTATAGTAGTCTTATTCTACTTTTTACTGTTAAGTTCCCCAGATTTCTAACTATATGCTAGAGTAGTTAATTTGAAAATACAATTAATGAACTTTAGAGAACAAAACACACCAATGGTCTCGACTGCTACCTGGACGATGGGCTTTTATATTTTGTCACGTATAGGTAAAACATTGTATTTTTTGTATCAAATATTTGCTCTACTATCTGATCACACGTTTTAACACTCATTAAGAGCAACACAAATCCTAAAAACAAAAACCACATTAGAATATTGCTGCATGATATGAAATTTTTATATAATATATCTTCGTTACATTCTGAATAAATTGTTAGTGGACACACCTGAGGAGCTACATAGAGTAGAGATACACGTCGTCATTTTACTATTTTATAAAATAACTTGTTACACTATGCATGTGACACACTTATCATTATTAATGTTGACATTAATTTTCTTATTAGAATGATGTCTTTTACTGATTTAGTTTTCCATGTTCTGTTTTAAATCAACACATTGTTGCAACGATGCAAATAAATGTATGAAATGTATTATAATTGAATTTTTAAACATCAGTAAACTTCACGTACACATCCACAATGCTGCGATGTACAAATGCATTTGTCTTCTTTTTGCACAGGCAGCGAAGTGACGTCTCGATCAGTCCACCGCCTCGAGTGAGTGAAGAAGTTTTGGTCAGCGCTTAACATCGTCTTCAGCGCTGGTGAGGGGTGATATGATGTGGGTATGGAGCAGCGCCGGAATGAATGGGCAGGGGAAACGGGAGATCCCCGAGAAAACCCACCGACCAGCGGCATCGTCTGGCACGATTCCCACATGCGAAAATCCGGGGACCGGCCCCGCGGGGAATCGAACCCGTATCGTCTTGGTGGAAGGGTCTGACCCCTCGGCCACCGCTGCCCCACCACCGTCTCGACCTAGCCTCCATCCTGCCACTCAGCCAAGACGCACACGTTTTCTCTACTATGTTCCTGTGCAGACAACAGTGGCCATACTGTCATAGAAGTAATCTCATGACAACACGCGTTTCTGGCTTCGTCAATAGACGTAAAATGGTTTTTATGTAGGCTACATAGTTTCGTGTGTAACTTATGCAGGGGCAGATCTCGACTTTTGTTTTCGAGGAGGTCACAGATCCTAAAAATTGAAGTCGGCGAATTTGGGAGTCCTCCGGGAAAAAACTGGATTTTCAAGGAGCAAAATAGTGTTATTTAAGCATTTTACATACTTAAAAATATTAAATACACACTTACTGTTGCAATAGCGTGATTTCAATTTATATGTTTTGTTATTCTCTCCGGCACATAATTCAAATTTTGACCTTGGGTTTGGAGAAAGGGGTCATAACTCCTGTCTATTAGATTTAAAAATGTGTTTGGTCTATGAGTTATTTTAAATGTGTGTAACTGGCTGCTGTGGTACAGCGTGGCGAACAGATAGGTAACGGACGTGCGGCAGCTGCAAGACTGCTAGTGACATCATCTTGCCACCCTCGGCCGGCTATCTACACAGCGCTCACGTTACCGAGGAAACCCCCCACCCCTCTTCAAACCTTGACGTCAACTCCAAGGTAGCCACTGTATGCGCAGAAAGGAACGCCACTGTCTCCCTTTTGTTCACATCATTCGTTCTCCCGTCTGTTATGTCCTGTATTTTCGGCGTGGTGCAATGAGTTCACGCGGCTGCCAATAGATAGCATATCAGTACAGTGCATATCGGGTTATATACTGACGCGCGACACACTACACTATAACTGCCATTTTAGGACTCGCGTTTCCAGTTTAACTGAAGTGAACCAGTGCTTAATATAAACTTAAAAGTCCAGACAAGAGAATACCAAGCTGTTATTCCAGAAATAAAACATCTTTACAGCAAAAATCAACAGATGAAATATCTGCTATAAAAAGAAAACTTTACACTAGAAAGTTTGGTTTCAGGCCGAAGTATCATACCTAACGAGATATTCTACGAAGTCATCCCGCCCAATTTTTTGCAGTTTCCAATATTTACAGGAATGTAGAAAACTCCAAAAAAGTGGTCATAACTTCGTTAAAAAAATTCTAAAAAATATTTTTTCATGGTCAGTCTACTTGAAATTTTTTTTTTTGATTCTTATGCCATGCAACAACAATCGAAAATTTAAAAAAAAATCCGTCGTTCCATTGCCCTTAACTTTGAAGCTTGGGACCCATTATTATTATAACTATATAAAGTCAATTGTTCATCGTGTCATGCCAGAAATCACTCTTTGCTTCATTTTTATTACTATGCGAATGATGATCTAATCCAAGGGGATCCCCTCGTACATAACCCAACCACTTCAACAAGTGAAAGCCAAACTCAGTCTGCTACCCTTGTTACTGCCCAGAATCACGCAGTATATGATCCTCAAAGTGTGTTGCTGTCCACAGCAATGGTGGCTGTGCAATATGCATTTGGTGCCTACCAAACTGGGTGAGCACTCCTAGACTCTGTCAGCCAATCAAGTTTCATAACCGAGGACTATGTTCAGCGCTTGAGTCTGGCACGTAGAAAAGCAAACCTTCCTATTCATGGGCTCTCCGAGACATCACTCCACCCAGCAAAAGGAGTGACCTTAGCGAAAACCAACACCACACCTCACTCACTTGAATCATTGGTAGGTGATTCAGTAGATAGTTCAAGGCTTCTGGAAGTGGTGGTGCAAGGATTATCTCCTCGCACTTCAACAGCGCAGAAAGTGGACCAAATGTGACACCCCCCAAAGGTTTGAGAATCAATTACAATTAAGTGCCTTCTGTTCAATGGAGTCTTGCTCGGATTTTGGCTCTGTGTCCTGGCTCAGATGGAGTTCCTCGAGTAGCTACCATGAAGACAGCCATTCGTGTGTTGCAACGCCAAGTCATTAAATTGTGCCCATTACCTGCCAGTGCACACTATTGACGCATGCAGCACCTTTATTTTAAAGGAATTGACCACTCTTATTGTAAATGTATTCTGTTCTTGTGTTTTGCTGTTATAATTTCTTGTGTCTCTTGGCAAATTGTGGTTTATGTGTAATTTGTTACTGCATTGTAATAAGAGGTGGGCGGTTTATTTGTTAATATTTCCATTGTTGTAGCTTTGGAAGAATTTCTTGCATTTGTTGGTACGTATGATGTCACAATTAAAGAAAGAAATTTTTTTTTGCTGAGTATGAGGTCAAGATTGCGCGACGTAACTTAAGTCGGTGGTTAGCCATATGAATTAATAATTTACTGATATTCTCTCCCCAACGAAATTAATGCAGAATGGTAGAAATTCAGTATGCTCCTCCGGCGGAAATACGTTTTTATCAATGTAGACACTTTGTGACAAACAGGCTATATACTCTTTATCTCTTCTTCTGACCTTATGTGCTTATAGAAGAAAATTACTTTTCCGGTATTTATGTAGCCATACATTAAAATGTATAGTGAATATACGTACAAAAACATAATGGTTCTTATGAATGCTGGGATTGTTATTTAATACCCGTCTGGCTTTTACCCTACCCCTTTATTCCTATTTCTTTGTCAAGACTGAGAAAGCTGCTCAAAGGCACGAGTAATAAACTCAGTAAATTGTTCATAACTGAAAACGATACTACATATTATAACTTTACTTAATTCTAAACCAAGCACTACAGTAGAACTCTGTTATAGTGTTCCCACTTAAAACGTTTTCCTGGTTATAATGCTACCTTCATTTGGTCCCTAGAACTGATTTGTGATAGAAAATTACCCTATTATAATGTTTTCCCATTTGTAATGTTAAGATTTTTTCAGTCCCTTGAGAAACAATATAACAGGGTTCTACTGTATTTCACGTTTGTTCGCGGTACAGACGACTTACCTCAGAATATCAGAGTTGTTAAATATCATATTACACTCTGAACACATGACAAATTGTTAGTAAACGGAAATCGCAGCAAGTATTTATCAGAGCTGAAAATAAAGCTGCACGATCTACTATGTAAAATCAATAGAAACTGAAAGTATGTATCTCATTGTATTATTCTAGTGGAAAAATCATAAAAATAAAGCTAACGTGTAATTAGAATACACTATTTTGTAGCTCAGTTTACTGCTAAGATACTAGTTTAGTCATAATATTGCTACTTTAATTTCTTTAGTACATTTAGTTCACTCTTAGTTGAGATGCTTGACCATTATTAAACATACTGCGATATAAAACTTCTTCGCCACGGAATCTCAATGTGCAACTGACCGATGCCTTCCTGCCCCTTGACCATTCAACACACTCCGATGTTAGCATGTGATAATTTGATTCTCTGGAGGCAGAGGGACCACGACGACAGAGTGGTCAAACCACTCTGCTGCCAACGAGGCGATCCAGATTCGAACCCTGGCGGGGTCGGTTCCATATTCTTTGCATGTGAGAAACATGACCATTTTTTTGAGATATCTACCGCTTCCTCAGTCTTTCCTATTCCGTCACTTCCACATTGTAAGGTTTCATTTCATGACATTCTTCAGAGCATGCAGATGCCTACGAGTGCCTAGTCAGAAGTCTGCACTCTGGGTCTGATACTATGTCTTCCGAACATTCCTACAATGTGTTACTCTTAAACTCCAGAAACCGAGTCATGCTGTGCGGTACAGACTGGCAGTCGCATTGTTTGCCGCATGTCCAAATCGGTGAAGAACTTGACCGCTATTACGTATATTGCATCTTATGCCTGTGCTCAAAAACCTGGAACATCCGTTTATGAAGAACTTCCGATCGGTCAAATTCATTTAAGTGTGTCTGTATTGTGCATGGTACGCTGCACCGCTTATACTTTGTACACAAATTTACCAAACAAATTTTGTTCGTAATTTGTTTCTCTGGTGTGGCTTTATTTTCATGAACACTTAATCAATCACAAAATGGCATTCCTGAAGTAATTCACTTCCAAAACATGTTTGATGAATAAATCACACAAATACAGTAGTTTATCATGCCTTGTTACTATTTATCCAAGCTGAAATAATAAAACGAAACATTTTTGTTGTGGTCGCAGATGATAATGTGTTTTAACATCAAAACATTGTCCAATGCTTTATCAATGTAGGTCACTTTCTAAATGATACCACTAAACTTACAATGTGTATTGGTTTTTTCTTCACATGTCACATATTTAAAAAACAAACACATAAATGATACATTACATTATAATTTATTACTATAAAAATAGGTAAGTGACGAAATAAAAATACAAATATTTGCATGAAATAGTTTCTAAGTTGAACAAAATTAATTTTATGGTTTATTACTTCTGTTACTTGTACATTTTAAATTTTTGCTAACACGTTCTTATATTAACAGTCCATTACCGAAATTTGAAGGTCACTCGTTCTTGACTGCACGAATAATTTTTGTATATGAATCTTGTGTTTGAAAGCACTATACGCATTCGCGCATACCAATTATGGCAGTTCACACAGCCTAACTGAAAGTTCGTTTACAATTAAATTCTCCTGCATAGGCCTCTTGTTGGATATCCCTCGAGATACAAGTGAGCCTGTATAGCAATGCCCTTCCATAACTCTTGTAACGACGTCCCTGGTCACTGGGTGTGGCTTCATGGTTGAGTGTGATGATTATGTCGCAAATAACATACACCGAAGCGCAGCTGTAAAGATCACACCACAGTTTATATCCAAGACAATGTTGCTCTAGCAGGGAGTGGAGAATGCTCAGTGCTGATCCTCTTAGCATAGCAGTGAGGCAGTATATACGCTCATGTTATTTCTGTACATCAATTTACTACAACAACAAAATAAAACTGATTATAGTTATATGGGGTCTGACCATCTTCGAGGAAGGGGAAAGGGGGCTGATATAGCATTATATAGAGTAGGTTGTCTGCCATTTTTGACGATCTGTAGCTAGTGCATGCCGATACGTACATTGCGCACCCAAAAATCTTTCAAACTAATGTCATCAGAAATCAAAAACCATTTATTCAATATACTTCAGAAAATTCATAGCATATTTATGAATTAGTCTTTCAACTATGCTATCCGCTAATTGTACTGGTGTGTATAATTTTTTTTAAATTAAGAAAAGACAATATCTTGTTAACTACTGGAAAAATGCAGTCCAATATATTGTACAGGTGAATTTTTTTATTCCCCAATCTTCTAAAAAATTTATATGATATCTGTGGACGAAAGAAATAGAAAACTCTATTTAAAGTTTTCCTACATTTTAATAAATCTGTAAATTGCTGTTCTTTTAACAGCAGGTAACAGTTCCACGATTATTTCTGTAGCGCGCAATTCACATAAGCGACCCCACCACAACCTCGCCCTCGGTTATGTGCATAGCATCTGTTATGTAATGTTAGTTCTTTATCTGGTATTTAAAGTTTTGAATTTTCATGCTACTTATTACAACAAATTAAATGTAAAAATATAAAAAAAATATATGTATATATAAACATTATAAGCTCTTTTCTTGTCTAAACGGCTAACGCAGCATAGTGAATTACCCCGATAGTTGTCATTCGCAACATATTAAAGGTAGTTTTATAAATTGCATTTTCAAAATTTTAAACTGTGGCTATTGTCAGACCTACAATAATCAGCAAAAAACTTGATTGTAAAAGGGCCATACTTTAAATCTGACAACACATTGAAACAGATGTAGCTATTTCACTTAGATTAATACATACTTAAAGCACATCACGTTAATTTGTATTAAATTCATATCTCCATACAACACACTTGTTCAACAGAAAAAAGGAAACTATGATTTTACATGTTTAAAAATATATTTACAAATGATCCTCTCGTCTTAAAAGATTGCTTCAGAGTGGCAAATCTTTTAACCTAATGAGTTTATATTAAGGAATAAAAGTTGAGTAAAAATGATGGATTATTCTAATTGTTTCTGCTGCAGGGTAGGAACCTAGAATGTATCTTTAGACCCAAATTACTAAACAGATTTTTTTACTACAGAATTTCTTTAGGCATTTTTTAATAGATATTGTGAGGTTAAGCATAATTTTTTTACTATTTTAGACATGGGAAAGATTACAGAATTTCTTTAGGCAATTTTTAATATATATTGTGAGGTTAAGCATAATTTTTTACAATTTTAGACATGGGAAAGATTACTCTTAGGATTTTGGTAATGCTGTAGTAACTAAACCTATCATAGCAAGTGGAATAAGAAGGGCATAAGACAAAATTTTACATACTATATCGTTAGCCCTGCAGGATCTACACCTTGGCTGACAAGACGTAGCGGCACGACAAGAGCAACTGACATTTTTCACGAGCAGTGAATTAGCAGAAAGAAAAGTTGCTATCGGCGGGACAACGTGAACGACAAATAGCATAAACACATGGGTTTAAAGATGGTTGTATGAATATTGACGTAATAACTTTTCTGTGATAGACAAAGTCGAATGTGTCATTGATGTCTTATACAATGCTTAATTTTAACTATGTTATTTGCACTGCAAAACATTTATACAAGTGTAAAAGTAAATAGGCCAAGCATAAATATTCCGCAAGTAAATAACCTTACTAGTTTTCTTGCTAGGGATGTTATCACATCTTTCTTACAAACGTATTTAGTTTCCATGCTTTAGTTAAGAGTGATACTGTTGTAAGTATTCTTTAATTTACAAGATGGGTGGGCTAAATTTTAGTTTATAGTCTCTGGAGAGACTGTTAATGCACAGTTGACGATAATTGCTGTCTATATAATCACACCTAAATTATCTCATTGAACACTGAACTTGAAAATCTTTTTAATTTTATTACAGCATTCTTGTACAAATGACGTGTATATTTGCAACACAGAAGCGTTGAATTATTTATACAAAATAAAGATGTCATGATTGGATTTACAACTCACTAAATGACGATAGACACATGTATATTAGACAATTCGCATGAATTATAAATAGTAGAAGTTTTTAAAAAATTATATCAATTATTTACTTGTTTATAATATATTTCACTAGGGCCATATTGACGCATCGCCACTGCGTCCTTAATAATATCCATACTAAAGCACGCCTCCCTTTTTAAGTTGACCTGTGTTGTATTTGTAGGTTAGGCCTAAAACGTAACCACGTGTTGCCGATTTCTGAATATGTACATAATATTACGCTGTTTGCACTCGTTAGTAATCAAATACTATTGTATTGTAATAATTTGTGTGTGTAAAGAAAGACTCACGTACCTGAAGAACATTTCACGTAATACTTATTTGTTTACAGTCACGGCCATGATGCCAAAAACTACATGCACAGACTTTGATTGAATAAGATAAATTATACACGAAATAATATTTGATGTAAATAATATTATTTTAAGTGTCTCAAATGTATGATTGTTATTTAAAAAGGGTTTAAACGGCAACACATAATAATATTTTAATAGTTAGTATGTTGTGTTTATGAGGCGAGCGAAATTATGTTTTCTAGTATTGCTAACCCTGCAGAGCAGACAGCTCCAGTGGCCATTTTGAACCCACCCGCCTAACGGGACTTCCACCCCCTCGGACGGGTATATAAGGCGCCTATCGCCATCCAGAAATCAGTGTTTCCTAGGGCTCGGCTACTACCGAGTTCTCTAGGCACTCTCCCCTTACCTTACGGGTTGTGGGGGGAAACTGCCACCTAAGCCCTCCTACCCCAACCTGCTCTACCTCCCGAGTGTCTAGAAACGACGTAGCGAGTCGGTCACTCAAGCGCACGGTAGCTTTGGGAACGCACCCACTTGCGTAGCTTTATTGGCCGCCACGAGGCATGCCAGCAGTATCCGCCACAAGCGGAAGTCAGTAATCGGAGGCTCCCGCGAAGCAGTCAATCCACGTGGCAGAGTGCCAGTGATAAGTCAGTAGTATAATATTTCAGTGGCAAAGTTGTGAGAGACGTGTTAAATCAGTAGTATTGCAGTAGCAAAGTGTGAGAGAAGTATAAGCCAGTTATAAATTCTGTAAAAGTGTGTACAAAGATTTGAGATCAGGAAGAGTTGTAAAGTGTTTTGTGAACATGTGTACTTTGAACGAGTCAACAATATAATCAGTGAAACGCAACTTATTCTTTTATTTTCTAAATTAAATGTCTGAATTGGAGGCCCGCTCATCTCATGAAGAGATATTAAGCCCTCGACAGCAAGCCGCTAAGGCTCGACAACAGTTAGTCGCTAAAAAGGACACATATCCTGCCGGTCTAATTCCGGAACTGCGGAAACTACCAGACCCTGAGCCTACCCTGCCTGAGCTCAGCGCTCAATATAAACCGCTTTCGACCCCTCAGGCCCGAACCCGCAAACAAGTGCGGTTCAGCAAAATTCTTAGAGAGATCCAGCGCCAACAGATCCAGTTACTGAGTCCTATCAAGACTCCCCCTAGGCCTGCTCTCCTGCACCAGCGGATCCAGGAGATCATCGCAGAGGACCGCCGAATGCCCAAGCGAGCCACACCCATATCTGATGATAAGAAACGGCTGCTCAGAAAGCTATTTTAATAAGGTGAGTGGACATCGACCTTACCCATATAAAGAATTCTGAAACTCCCTTCCTCTGCTCGCACAAAAGCATCCAGCGTAGGCCCTACACAAGGGACACCACTCTCCCTGGACACGCTAGGCTTTTCATCAATCCACAGGAGGAGTTTCTTAAGCTCTCTCCCTACAGCTAGCCAAATCAACGGTGCCTCGCCTGTGGACCACCCTCACCCATAGAGCCATGAGGAAGCGGGGCAATATAAATTTCTGCTTTCAATAACATGACTGGATTTGTTTGTATGGACATACTCCATTGCGAAATAAATGACTGTCACAAGAAAACTAAAAGTAAAAATAAGACAAGAAAACATAAATAAGCAGAGTATGCTTTAGTCATCAGGATACATACACAACGTGAAATTCCAAAACTGGAATCTGGTCAGATAAAACAGGAAACAAACAGAAAAAACCTAGGTTGACATGCAACACCACGATGAGACGAAACAAAAACACAAACAGAGTTACAGCAAACGACACAACGATGAGACTAAACCAAACAAAAAGATGTCGGACACAAACAGAAAAAACGACAGACAACACAGACGATGAGACGAAATAAAACACAGTAGTTTTCCAAACAGTCAGTATGAACGACGTTTCGGGAACTGGAATCTGTTCCCGTCATCAGGTAGACACACAGGGTTCAAGAACACGAGTGCGACTGATGAGGAGACTGGAAAAACCATTGGTTTATATAGGGTAGAGCCCCTTATCGTGCTCAGCCAATGGGAGACGAGCTGTCTCCTGATTGGTCGCGCAGCATGTATTGACTCTGATTGGTTGTGGTGGGCTGAGTGTTTGTTTTTATTTTGTGCTGTAAATTTGTTTCTCTTTTAATCAATGGGATCCAAATATTTTTTAATTCAATGCTCTGTTGACTGAAAATATTACTATTGCTGATAATATAGGCTGATTCTCTTATTTTTCTTTTAATTTTGTCAGTTTCCTGTGTAAGTGGTTTAGATTCTTCCCAAAGGATTTTGTGGCTATTTTCCCATGCATGTTCGGCCAGTCTAGATTTTTGGGTTTCGCCTTTTTTTGCAATTGTTTTTATGTTCTTTAATGCGGGTTGATAGAGCTCTACCAGTTTCACCAATGTACATATGGCCACATTCGCAGGGTATCTGATATACACAGTTGTGTGTTTGTAGTTTTTCTGTGGCTGGTTTCACCCTGGTAACCATACTTTTAATGGTTGCTTTAGATCGGAATGCTGTTCGAAGTCCGTATTTGTTTCCTAGACGTCTTATTTTTTCAGAAAGGCCTCGAACATACGGAATAA
>PNEQ01061809.1:0-13117 GCA_003012365.1 Medauroidea extradentata | reverse complement strand
CCCCCCCCCCCCCCAAATGCGTTTCTAAATCCGCCACACACACAAGTTTATTAGAAAACGATTCAACATACTTCACTAATGCATACTTAGACTTAGGATTCTTAGAACTATACACGTGTCGTGTTAACCCATTACAAATTCTCCACTAATATTTAAAACTTTTTTCGGGGCTTGAAAAGGCTAAAAAAAAAGACATGTTATAAGAGAAAAAAATTTTGCTGTAGAATCATTGGCCGCGCTATACACGTCCATCTTTAATAATTCGCCAGAAAATACTGAGATGAGATATCGACGGAAAGTTAAGTGAAGATATTTTGATCAGTTTTTAGCGATCGTGGGAGGTGACAAGAGGTGAGTATTGACTTTGAATATATATATATATATATATATATATATATATATATATATATATATATATATATATACAGGTATGGAGCAGCACCGGAATGAAGGGGCTTGGGGGGGGGAGATCCCCGAGAAAACCCGCCAACCAGCGGCATCGTCCGGCACGATTCCCACATGCGAAGATACGGGGACCGACCCCGCCGGGAATCGAACGCGAACCGTCCTTAATGGGAGGCGAGAGGTCTGAGCACTGCGGAAACAGTGGTGTCGACGAGAAGACTACACGCCAGTTCATTGACTTGCCCCTAGAGGCTAGAGTGAGGCGCGACACACGTGCTGGGCCGTCCTTATAACTTCCGCACTTCCAAGCATCCAGGCGGCCGTGCTCAAAGTGTACAGCCGTGGTCAAAACACCACCACGATTACAACATTTCATCGCTCTGTCGCTCCATTTCCGCTCAGGCCCGTTTCAACTTAAACCCTATCTGAAGTTTTTTTCTTTAAGTTTTGCCTCATTCAAAAAAACTGCGTGGCGTAAAAAAGCTAGGCGCGTCCACAGCTGTGAAGTGTAATCAATTGGTGTAAAAATACAGGCAAGTTAGTCGAGTTTCGCAGCCATCTTCTGGCGGACCTGGCAGGCTACCAACTTGGCGACGAAACATGTCCCTGCTTCCCTCGGCAACCGCTTTTTAACCGGCAGGTGTGCCTCCATGCCGCGCGTATTTTTATTATTATTATATTCTGCTTATTCAAGGAGGAGTCTATTTTTTCCTCCCTTCCCGACCATGCACTCATATATAAGCTCAGCTGTTAGCAACTTAGTAATATTTTCGTCCATTTGAACTGCAACCGTGACTAGTACGTCTGCTCTAAGATTACAATTATGACATATTTTCTCAGAAACTTATATTTAGCACTGGAATATTCTCGTGATATTGCACTATTTCTCAGAGATAATACCTATGAAACCTATGGAATGTTTGCTACCTTGTACGAAATATTAATTTTAAATAAAAACACTGCTATATGACTCGTCAAAGTCGTCTTGAACATTTCGATTGTTAGGGACAGGAGAATTTCGTGAATTCAATGACCTGTAGGCTAGAATAAACTATCCTATAGTATGTTCACTTTTAACCGAGCACTCGTCAAAACTTACAATATCCAAAAACAGAATTTTATTTGGAGCCAAAGACGTTAAGATTTGCAAATAATAAAGATGATTACAAAATGACTGAAAGAAAATTTTAAGCAGTGCTCACTTGATTATATACAAATGGGCAGGACAGAAAAGTATACATTAACTGAAAGGAAAAAAAAAGTAACTGGTGATTCGAAAGTTGTCATTTTATCCTGAACAAGCTATAGCAGAAGAAGAAATATGTACAGTGTGTAGGACGACGCTGTGGTGGAGGCGGTATCCTCGTACGAAGATGACGTCAATGAGTGGGAGGGGAAGTGTGTGACGTCACCACACAGTATGACAGTAGGACACGTAGTTAGCGCGAGTTACCGTCCCTCATGTAACTTGTGTCGTTCTGGCAAGGCCGCTGTTAACTCACAGCGTTGCCAGTTACAGCTGACAAAACAAACCTTATTGTATCCACGCGTAAACTGTTGGATTTTAGCATAGCCATCTTTAGTAGACGGCAGCGGCCTTAGATCTGGCAACCCTGCCAGGAAGTGTAATTTCACCACTTATTTTGTGTCGCCCAAGTCAGTGGCTTCCCCTCATTCGCCGGTACGTAGGGCAGAATAACGAATCACGTACAGCCATTGGCATTTGAGAGCTAACAGAAGTGTTAAAATGACACTTTCTGGCAGGGTTGCCAGATCTAAGGCCGCTGCCTTATACTAAAGATGGCTATGATTTTAGTCCAAGTATGTGAACATGCAGCTAAACAGCAGGGTATGCACTAAGTCTAATGAGTTCACTTAAGCGACAGATATTTTATACTAACACTGCCCACCAGCTGCTAAGAGCGTGGAAACTACACGTTCAGAAAATCGTACATTATCGTTACAGACCTGAATAATTCGCGTTTTCTTTTGGCCCCACGCTATAATTCCAGTAACTGTAAGTTCGTGCCATTTAGGCAATTGGCCGGTGACTTATCTGACACTTGCTGTAAGTGTCTTAGCCAATAGTACAGATGCAACTAAATGCAGGCCCATAGCATTGCGTCATCGAGCAGCCAGTGAGCAGATAATGTCTGTTTGAATACACACATGTTCTTGCAGGCTAGCCTACAAGTCAATGAACACGCTAATATTTCCCCGCCTCTGATGGTCGTTTTTCAATATCTGGAGTACATTTTTCCTTAGTTAAACAAATATGGAGTTAGAAGAATGCGGTCTTATAACAGGGTCGAATTGAGACTTTGAGCATCAAAGGTAAACGAGTTTGAACAAAAAAAAATTGTATATTTACTTTTGATTACGGTTCCGGAAGTTTTAGCCCATAGCTATACTCTAAGATTGCAGCAGAAATAAAAATTGCTAATGAAATTAATCAAAGCAATTTACTTATATATAGATTCCTCACATTGTGATTGTGCCCTAGCATAGTTACCTTGTATTTTTCAATAATTCGAACGCAATTTACGTTGTGCAAAAATTGTATTGACATTCACTAGGATGAATTAGTTGCAACCTTAAAATATATAGAGTATAGGGACCTGCAAAATGCGCGTTATAATTTGTTAAGAGACTAGACTTAGCAGTGCTATATATACACAATTACAGTATGAGATTATACTGGTCGTAGTCTCTATGTGATGTCAGCTACGTGTGTTTACAGCAGATTGGACACTTAAACCGGCAACTTTTAATTACTGGACAGATGTATTTTACCCGGCAGACCACAGCATTGTTTGTCTATGGGGGAAGTTGAACGAGTATAAAACCATTTGGAGCCTAGCTTGGTCGCAAGAAATAACGCGAATGTTGCATGTCTCTACTCAGCATGAAAGCTCGCGGCTAGACGTGGCAACACTGCTTGTGTGGTACCTATGTACGCAGTGTTTGCGAGGGAGGGCGCGTATGTTTGGTTGTATACTACTGACACTGCTGTGTGGGCGGAGACACTAGTTACGTACATGACCAGTTGACCAGGAGACTGTCTGGTTCGTCAACCATGAAACTTGCTTCTTTCCTTTCCCCAGTCGCCACGCCAGCTTGAACACTATACACCGTCCCTGCTGCAAACACTTTCGCTGTCAGAGCAAGTCATTTTCACCTGCCACTCACTCGCCATTCGAGGGGGGCCGCGGTGCCGAACGTTCAGACCATTCGCCTACCACCAAGGCGATCCAGGTTCGATTCCCGACGGGGTCGGTCCCCGGATTCTCGCTTGTGGAAATCGTGTCGGGTAATACCACTGGTCGACAGGTTTTGATTCCGGCGCTGCTCCACACTCACCTCATGTCACCCTTCGCCAGCGCTGAAGAACTCGACGTTAACCACTGACCAAAATCTCTCACTCCCATTTGAGGACCGTCAAGTATTACCTAAATATAACCTCTTTAGATACTCATAAATACAGGAAACTTTTCAGACACCACGTTAACTTTATATTCCCTTCAAACCTCACATGTAACCCTTGTCAAACGTTTCAGACCCCACATTTCCTACTCCTTACCAATAAAGACATGCAAAATTCGCGTTATATTTTGGCAGCAGACTAGGCCGTAATCTCGTTAGACGTCTCTCATTGGCCAACAAATGCCACAGACTAAATAGTAATACACAGACGTGAAATGACGAGGTGGCTTATTTGATAAGGGCGAACTTCGCCTCTTATTGGCTGCCCGAGGTTGTTGATTCCAGCCACGTATATGTTTGGTTCCTGCATGTTACTGCAGGTTTCCTATTGGCCTGGTTGCCGACTAATAAGGCGGGCATCTTACGCTGATTGGCGGTAGGTGTTTCCGCCATGTTGCTGGCCAAGGAAGTCATTTTGCTGGCGTGTGTGACGAGTTCGCTGTCCTACCGGCTATTTCACTTATATATCACTACTAGCAGTCCCCCGCGGCTTTGCTCGCTAGTATTATATATAGAGACATATTCTGTGGCCGTGCTTGCCACGAAGAATGCTCCTTCCTGTCCAATGATAGGTCAACGACGTGTAAGCGTTCACACGCGTTAACTGACATCAGCTAGATGTTCGGAGTTCGTGTAACCGTTCAATAAAGCTGAATATTTGTAAGTGAAGTACACGTGTATTAATGTCACCCTGGCCTCAGTCACATGACTGAGGATACCCACATAACCTCAACAGGTTATATTAAGAGTGTTCAGGTGGGATAAAATTATGATTTTATATTTTTCTTGAATACTGTTAGTTTTGTAGACGATACTTGTAAGTAAAGTTCTATCTTACGCAACAATTTCAGCTCTCATATGTTTCTCATACCGGTGCGTCATATTCAAAATTCGCAGGTTTAATGCTGCGCAAATAGTGGAAACCAATTGACTTATTTTATCGAAACAATTCTCAGTGAAACAACATGCCTTTGAAACATTAAAAAAAAAAGAAAAAAAGAAAAAACTCCCAGTAAGTTATTTCTGGATGTTATTTTAATTGCTTTTTTTTTACTGTACTTAATTTTTTTTATTTTAAATGTTGAGTTGTGGGTTTCCAAACGTTTTATTACGCATCTTTGGTTTTCCTCTACTTGCATAGCAGTGTAGCATGCCAATTTTGACTTTGACTCACCGGTACGAGAAAACTGTGAGAGCTAAAACTGTTCCGTCAGAGGGAACTGTACTGACAAGTATCGTCTACAAAATTATAATTCTGATGTCATCCCACTTGAAAAAACTTAAGGCTCTGTTACAGTCACCACATTGAAATTCATTATTCTTTGCATTTTCGGAATTCTGAAAAGAAAAATGTTAAATCGGTGACTATACCTCAAATTCTATTTATCTTGAGCTACAATACAAGCATGGCCATAGAGCTAGTAAGGTATAGTTAGGTTGCAATTTATCGGGTAAACTATGCATTTAAAAAAAATTGCCATACAGATTGCAGCGTAATTATAAGTTAACCGTTAAATCGCAAGGCCTGCACTGTAGCGAAATATAAATAGAATTTGAGGTATAACCACATATTTAACATTTTTCTTCTTTGAATTCCAAAAATAAAGCGAAATATAATAAAATTCAATATGGCGACTGAAACCGAGCCTTAAGGCGCTCGCCTGCCTACCTTGTAAACTGTGTTGCAGCGTGCTAGCAGAACGCTTTTATCTAAGAAACTACTAAACGTGTTTCTAATGTGTGCATTTACGAAAAGAACAAACACTTTAAACGACCTCGGAATAGTAGTTTCAAAACATCACGTTAGTTATAAAGACCATTTCAGAGCACCTCAAAATGACTAAAAACTGATTTTTCAATCTATTATATATAAACAACTACTGAAGGGATTCTTGTGAAACTACAATAGAGAGGCGTATTGGACTTTACTTAAAACTTTCCACCAATAAAAAGATGGGGTCACCACTGAAAGTGTCAGTCAGGCGAGTGTCCTACGATACCACTGCACGCCGTCTCAGTGTCTTGCGATAGAGGCGATACTGCGCCAGATGATCCGGTCAACATCGCCCTTGGAGTCGTGCCTCACTCACACAAACACATGGTCACTAGGCTGACGGCTTAAGGTGGATGACCACCTATAGAGAGGCGAGAGAGTGAGTCAGCGCAGGTAGGCCGCGTCACACGTCGACGTTCAAGGTCACGCGTGCCTGTTGTTCGTGCGACAACTGGCGTCGAGGCATGTCTGCACGTGGCGTGAATAGTCAACAAACCTGATCGACTGATTTACTGCTTACATACATAATGTCAGTCCTCACTGGCCCAGGCAATAACAACACGGACGAAAACAAGTTGTCGGTCACACATTTTCTACATTTGAACCAAGTAAACAATCACTATCTTCCTCTCAAGCAATAAATCTAACTTGTATGTCCCATACGTCTAAAGTCGCTGATTTTTGGTGGAAGGACTTTTGCAACAACTTGTTCCAAAGCCTTGCATGCACAGCTGCTGTTTTGCTTCATGGTCTCAGCATCTTGGGGTACAACTCACAAATCACAAAGGTGTGGTATCGCAGGGGAACTAATATTCTCAGTGGCACCGTAAAATGAGCGGGAACTCCGAACTAAGACAAACTGACAATAACCGTGATGCATTGCACGTAACACACTGGACAAAGTTGGTGGAAAATTCCTTCCTCGAAAAGTCTGTAGCTTTGTGTATACCATAGCTAGAATCGCGATTTTGTCGCGTGAACAATTTTAAATCACTTTAAATGCCTTACGAGCGCATCGACAGCTCTACTTCATAGTTGGTAGCATGTCTTTGTTCAGACACGTCTCACATTTAACTCCACCAATCAGAGTAGGAGAATTGTGGCACCATTCGTCTGTGATTAGCCAGTGGAAACCAAAGACAAATGAGAGTTAATACATCCAGTCACTGACTACTACGAAGTAGAGATGCACTGAAACAAATTGGCGCAAAAATATTATCGCTAAAATCGTATGGCTCTAGTCACAGGCCATCGTGAGAAATCTGCTTACATCTACTGATACTTACATGTTCCACACACTTTTAAACTATTTATGTTATGTTTAATTCCCTCTAACAGCACAAGGCCTTGGGTGAGGTACACGGGGAAGAGAAGGGAAACCCTGGAAAGCCGAAATCAGGAGCCGGGAATCGAACCCTGAAAGCGAGCCGAGTGTTGTCACCAGCTTGCACGATACTAAGAGCCGGACGAAGAAAATAAGTGTAAGTTTAATATGGCAGTGGACATGGGCAAGTACAAACGTCTTTCTCAATTAATTACTTCAATCATTAGGCTTCATGGCCGACTGCAGATATGATTAGTTTATTGACGTCATGCCTTTGGAAGAGGCGTTCCTCATTTGACTACGCCAACCACAACAGTTATTCGTAGAGATAGGAAATTTCGCGGAAAGATTTTTGCAGCACTTAGTTTCAGTGCCTTACGTGCACACCTGCACCTCTGCTTTGTAGTCAGTGATTGGATGCCGTAACACGCAGCGTGTGGAGGTTAAACCCGCAAATCACAGAAGTGATGTGTGGCAGTTATTCGTATACTGATTGGCACAGTCAAATGCATAACGACGCTACACAAAAACACTCTGTCAATAACCTTGAAGTTGAGCTGCAGGTGTGCACGTAAGACACTGAAACAAAATGGGACAAAAATATTTTCACCGAAAATTCCCGTCCCTAGTTATTCCATTCGGATACTAAACATCAGTGATTCGTAGGAGAACCTCAAAGTACGAAAATGGACATGGACACGAGTGAAATTCAACCAGTCTTGAAATATTTCCGCGAAATCCAGATATTCCTAGAAACGATACTCGAAAATTTCGCAGGTTAAATGACAACAGAAAATTGATACATTAGTAGGGCCACGATTTTGTCGCGAAAAGATTTTTGCCCCACTTTGTTTCAGTGACTCACGTGTACATCGGCAGTTCTGTTTCAAGGTTATTGGCAGCAGGTCTCTGTTCAGACACGTTTCTCATTTGACTGCACCAATCAGAATAAGATTATTGTGAGTCTGTACGTCTATAATTTGCCAAGGCCAGTGAGAGTGAAATCATCCAATCACAGGCGACGTAGCAGAGCTGCAGGTGTGCACATGACGCATCGAAACCATATGTTGCAAAAATCTTTTCGCCATAAAATCGTGGCTCTATACATTAGTTCAACGAAAGTAAAACATGTGATTCTTGGAACAATTCTTGCAATGTAGACTACTAATTAGTATAATAAACTGGCCTATTTATGTAGACATACGCTGCTGTGAGCGAATATTGCTGAGTTGCAGAAAAACTAACAGCAAAACAGCACAAGCCAGTATAAGCTTCTGTCAACAGACACATAGCACACAAAATTCCGGTAAGGAGTATAGCTGTATCGAGGAAGACACAAAACAAGTATCCGGGACGACCACAGTATGTATGAATATGGCAAAGAATGTTAGATAATATGTAATAAAGAAAAAAAAGAAAGTATAAAAGTAAGCGAACAAGTCTACTGGCAACAGCTAATAATGTGTTATTGTTACTTCGTATTTTGACATTCACATTATATTATGGTTGGAGACAAAGCAACTCAAAATATCATGTAATTTTTTTCGAGTGTGAAATCAATTTCGATTAACTGTGGAGTTTTTCTGCAACTTGGCAACATTCGCTTGCAATGACGTACGTTCACAGTTTATGACAGTAAAACAGGCAATAAAGCTCAAGGCAGGTCCTGTAGTGGCCGTTTCCATTGTAAGTTACGGACATAGGCTTAAATATTACGCGTGAACGGCCTTCAGGTTTGACTCTACTGTACTATAGACTTGGCTTTCTGATCTTTGGCTGCTGGCTCGCCGCAGCCAGTTTTACAGCAGATGTTGTGGGATACACTCATAGACTTCTTGACGGTTTGTAACTAGCTAACAGATCTCTGGAGAAAGTTGTATGAACTGTGGTTCAATCGCAAACGTGACAGAGGTGTCCAAGTGATCGCAGTTTAGCTTGAAGAATTTCTTCGCAAAATACCTCCGGCCTCTAATGATAGTTGCAGCCAATGATTTTTTGTAAAAAGGATTCCGCACCACTCTGTTCCAATGCCTAGAGACACTGGAAAATCGCGAAAATGTTTAAAATAGTCTCCGATAAAGTGTATTATATTAACCGTAACACGTGAGGACAGTTTTGGGACAAATCACACACGCTATGTGTCCAAGCTGTGCTGTTCTAAATGGGCCTGTTGTAGAGAGAAAAAATGCTACCAATAAACGATAGCCAATGATGACAGAAAACATTCAGTGTTATATACATCACGTTAGAGCCTAGCAAACAGTCAACTATTCCCGCGATTTTCCAGTCTTTCTACCAATACCTTATGTACACACACATATGCATCTCTGTTTCATGGTCAGTGATTGGCTGTTTTCAACTCTCACTTGTCTTGGGGATCTACCCGCCAATCACAGACGTGTGGTCGCAGTAACCTCGTTATGATTGGTTCAGTCAAATGAGCCACATCACTGCACAAATGCACTCGGTCAATAACCACGAAGCTGAGCTGCAGATGTGCGTGTTGCACGTGGAGTGGGCCGGTACTGTACTCGGTGTCTAATCCAGCCAGCAATATTTCTAGGACAACATAATATCACAATGGCGTACGTCCACAACAGTACAGTACGTTATTATATCCCACTGCAAGAAACATTCAAGGACATTACCAGCCAGTACAGTACAAGGGCGGACACAACTCTGTATCTTGGAAGAGGACATGTCTTAAAAGGAGACACATCCACACTACAAGCCGAAAACGGGTGGCGGGGATCTCCCCATGAAAATTTTGGATTTAATGTGCAAAATCAAGCTATTTTATGTGTTTCCGAACTAAGAGAATTGCATATTCCGCTTCAAGGAATGGTAATCTTTTTAGGATAAACTATGCTTGGAAAGTGAAAACCTTATTGTGATGATATAATACAAACTAAGTACACATTTTAACTTCTGCTTTTATACTGTTGCAACACAAAATCGTGTAACCATGATCGTTTTGTTAATGTTGTGTTGGATTTGATAAAGCTTTAGGAAAAGTTCTAAGTAAACATTTCCCAATATTTTACTTGGTGTTTACTTGGTTTAGTATTTTTGAAGAAGTCTCGGGTGGGACCATGGCCCTTATGCCGCCGCCCCCCCCCCCTCCTAGGACAGAGATTCACCTCCGCTACAGTATATGAGGGGCTTAGATTTATATAGGTGATTCGAAATAAAGAGAGCACTAAGAAAACCCTCATTAATTCCTATTTTCTGACCGTTTAAATCTTTTCGCCGAATGTAACCAAAATATTGCCACGTGCCTTTATTTAAATAGGGTCGTGCAATGTTTCCAACTACATTAAACTGCTCAAATAAATTTTAGCTACAATATCAACTTATTAAATGCACGGGGGCTGAATATAAGATACAACATAAATTAATCTTACTTATAAATACACGCGAGGTAACGTCTTATAATACTTACTGGTTTCTGTCCATCGAGCTGATACAACACACACTATTGCCGTTACGAATCTCGTAAATGCGGGAATAGTTTATTTGAATTTGTAACTCAAAACCGCCACTAAAAATACACACGACACACGCAATTTAAGAATTCAAGTTTCGTTCAGTTCTACTGTCACGCACAACGACGACGCACTTAATGTGAAATAAAAAGTATGTTGTTTCCAGCCTGGCAAACGTAAAACATAATTTACAGAATACCAATGGTTTCACCTAATTTGGCAATGATATTCATAGTAATTTCCAATACTTGTGAATGTGTATATACGCACAACGGACAAACACACGCAAATGATGCAACTTGGCGAATAAACGGCGAAAACCTAACTCTGATGCCACCTTACGGTGGAATTTTGAACTGTCTGAAACGCAGAGCAAGCGGTAACGTACAAGATGATCTGAGGTCGGCGATAGAGACACATTCTTCTGGCGCAAATTGAGTCGGATTATACTGTAAGTAGGAATGTCAATAAGATCATAAATAAATATTTCGAAGTATATTACATACAGAGAGGTCGATTTCATCTGATGTTCTTTCACTAATGTTGTATTCAAATAGGAAAGTACACAGAACTATATGCGATGATTCGCTACCAACCATACAAGTAGTAAAGTATATGTTGTTAATGGTGACTTATATGCAAATTTTTTTTTTTAAAGGTTAAATCTTTAGTGCTCACTATATCCCGAATGACTTATACAACACCCGACCCAATGACTTACATAATGGCAGGCAGTAGCAGCGAACAATGAAATCTCACACCACTGCGACTCCGACCATGCAACGAGCGAGGCCACGCCCCCACCAGGCGCTGCCAACATTACAACCGCCTGCCTGTGTAGTCGTGCCAACCGCGCCGGGGGGGGGGGCAAGGCAGGTGGGAGGTGGTGACGTCATAGGCATGCTTTGCCGTCCACCCGAAAAATTCGTCAATTCATATCACGCCAAGACAGAATCCTAACGCGTGTATATTTCTCCTTAGTTTTTAATTGGGTTTCAGTTCGAGACCGGAGAAAATTCGTACGTTTGTTGACGTGTAGATAGTCAACCGATTTTCGCGGAAATAATTTTGCCTCAATTTGTTTCAGTGCCTTGTGTGCACATCTGCAGCTACGCTTCGTGGTCAGTGATTGGATGTTTTTAACTCTCACCTTCTTGGGTTCTACCCGCAAATCACAGACTTGTGGTATCACAATATAATCTTATTCTCATGGCCTAGTAACATGAATGGCGTCTGCACAAAGACATACTGCCGCTAAGGGTCCCGCCTACCACGCGCTTAAAATACGTTGCAGCGTGTTCGTAATACGTTTTTTTTAAGAAACTACTTAACATATGCCCAATGTGTCTATGTACGAAAAGAAAATACACTCCAAACGATGACTGAAGAATCGTTTCGAAGCATCGCGTCGATTAGAAAAATTTCGGAGCTCCTTAAAATGACTAAAAACAGCTTTTTCAACCTGTTGTATCCGAAAAACTTTGCGGGATTCGTGTGAAGAAGCATGCAATGGACTTTGCTTAAAACTTTCCACCAATAAGATGGTGTCACCACTGAAAGTGTCAGGCGAGTGTTCTATGATACCACAGCACGCCGTTTACATTGTCTTGCGGTAGAGGCGATACAGCACCAGATGAGCCGGTCAACATCGCCCTTGGCGCCGTGCCTCACTCGCACAAACACACGGCCAGTAGGCGGGGGTCTTAACTATGAAGCAGAGCTGCAGATGAGCGCCCAAGGCATTGAAACAAACTGGTGTAAATTCTTTTCGCGAAAATCTGGGGTTCCAACCTGTAGAAAAAAATACACTAAGTGTTCCCGGCTTCTGACAGGGCCACAGTATGTATGAGAGAAGGCCGGGGTGAAGGTTGGGTCGTAAAATACATGAAATGAGGTGAGATGAGTGTGGAGCAGCGACGGAATAAGGGAGGATGGGTAAACGGGAAACCTCGAGTAATGTCCGGCACGTTTTAAAAGTTAGAGGACCTGGCACGTGAGACATGCTAGCGTGGTACGGATAGTATTTTTCTTGTACAACTATTAAAAATGTTTCAAGTGAGTTTATCTACGAAAAGAAGACACACTTCAAACTGTGTCCCTAGGATTTTAAAAATGCCGCCCGCTAATTAAAAACATGATTTCCAAGCTCTTAAAAACTTCTAAAAATGACTTTTTCACGATGCAGTAGCTGAGGAAATATCAACCGTAATAGGGAAACCAAATCATAGAAACCTGCGTTTGACTTTACCACAAACTTTCCACAAGTAAAATAACATGGTCAACGCTTGAAGTCCAGTTGAAAAACGGTTTCTACGAAAACACTGCACGCTAGTTTAGTCCTCTGCACCTAGAGGCGATGAGGTGTTTGACAGAAGTGTTATATTCGACTTATTGCATTCTCCGTGTCCGTGCCTCAAACATAAAAAAAGGCGCTAGCGTCCGCTAACTCTTAGGCCGCCTGCACACGAGCGGTAGCAACGGCGCGTTGACGTCGCGTTGACGCGCCGTTAACGCCTCGTTCCCCTGCCCACGGGCGGCGGTGTACGGCAGCTTAGTTCACGTCGGAACATCACAGAAGGTGCTAAAACAATGGAGGTGGTAACGAGAAAGAAACAAAGGGTTGTTTTCGCATATTTAGTGTACAAA
>PNEQ01061808.1:0-13116 GCA_003012365.1 Medauroidea extradentata | reverse complement strand
TCAAGTAAAAACTACTTTCATAGGTAGAAACCTGGAGACCATTACCACTGATAAATTCTATTACAATAAAAATTACAAAACCAGGAACACGTAATAAAATAACACGGCTCGAGGTGTCTACGGCCAAAGATATTTAAGTATACATAGACAAACAAACGTCAATATTCCTAAACATAAACAAATCATGCGGATATATATATATATATAATCAATTGCTATGTTACAATATATAGATTTGAGTTTATGTAAATTTAATTTAATTTCCAGAGAGATAATAACTTACTACGAATTCAGTTTAATGTTTCAGATCCGATATACAATCGTAAGTTTAGGTTTGAAAGGTCAGACGAACGAAGTTCACGTGCGTACAAAAAGTGAACCTATCGAGCTAATATTTGGAATGCGTTTAACCAAACGTGGCACTGACTATGATCGACATTCTGGTTGCACGAATCGGTAAAATAACATGGCAGATCAATTAGTTTAATAAAAGTACTTTTTTTTGTCAGTAATTTTTACGTTTCTCGTGAACGGTATTGAGACAGCTGTGCTGCCATCTCGGAGAAAGTTTCGCAAGACCCCGCCCACCCCTCGAATTATCGGTCAATCACGGGTGCCTTGAATTCGCCTATTGGCTAATGACGTTGCTTCAGCCAGTGGAACAGCCAAAACACTACAGCTGCAGAGATTTCGTCGCAAACTGCACGCTATTGACGGCAATTTTTAACTTAAAAGAAATTATTTATGTTATGCTAACCGTGTCATGTTATACATAATACAGCATTACATACGTATACTGTATATTTGTCGTTAATAGCCGACTATTAGGTCGCTTCTTGAAGCTTAAACCATGCAGTCCGCCTTGATTTATCAGACGGCGCTAAAGTTAAGATTTTATTCCGAGTTAATTGAATTTTATTGCTGCGAAACGAACTATTATCCACATTTATACTCTTCGAAGTTCAAGCCATACTCGATTTTATCTCATAAACTACTTTATTTAACACAATTTCAAGACTTTAACGTATGTTGCTGTTTTTGTGTGTTACGTGTGTACATTAAAATGTACAGTATCGTGACGTCACAGGGATATAAACATGGCGGTTCACGTTTTTGCCGCGCAAAACAGACTGCTCATTTCATTTAAGTTTTTCTGGAGTTACACAGACGCAATGAAAGAAAGTATGGTACCGTTGTTCATTAAATTAAACGCACTTTTGAGTAAACATTTAATTAAAAATAGGAGTTTTCCCTATTAGCAGACGGAAGTTAATGCGTTTCTCTTACGTTTTAGTCGTCCGTGATCGTACACTTCCGTGTCATTGTATAACGGGTTTTAATAACGCGTCATCTCTTCTATCGCGTCTTCTTTCATCAACTACACGGCAACGCTCGTGTCATGTCCATTCAGCGGCCATGCACACACAGGCACGACGTTACGTCACCGGCCACTCTATTAGGTATTTCAATGACAGGAATGTTTTGGTCAAATTCGTAGTTATAACTTAAACTTTAGTTAACGCAATTTTATTTTAACGTACAGGAGTTTAAAGCTCTAAACTTCAATGTTGAATCTTCGAGGTCGTAAAGGTTAGTGAATTCATATGTTCATTTACAGCACTGTAACTTAAATCTTACAGCTTGCATCAAATACACCAGCGATGCCAATTTTACTGTCAGTAAAACAGCACAATACATAATAGAGCCTATAACGGAGATTTTTGACTGTTACTTCTCTCAAGGTAAAAGTTATCCAGTAAAGGATTAACAGAAATTGTAGCCGTAATACAAATGCTTTGCACATAATTGTCAACAGTGAGTAAATATTAATTATTCGTGTAGATATTTATTATTCGGAATTTATTTCGCAAGTAAATGTATTTATTCAGTGCTACCTTATATGCGGAAAATATTTTTGTAATGTCCCAAGTTACTCCCGCTGACAGTACAAATTAGTGTCTGGCTTGTTAACCCAAATTTCATATACTTCGTCTTTATCAAACAGTAATTATTTACTTTTATTTCAAATGCAACTTTGTAGCCCACTTAATAGTTAAACTAGAATTGTAACTTTAAGATCTCCTACTTAAATATTATTTTTTAATTGTGTGAATGTAATAAGGAAGGTTTTCAAAACTTTAACGTTATATCCGCGAGTGTTATTTTAACCTCGAGCATGATTATCATTCTTCTGTGCAGGCTATGAACTTTTTGTGCTAATGATTTGTGTCTCCGGAGTATTTCATGTGCTACAATGACGATTCGGCTGGCGACCTATCTCTCTGCACTTCAAACATTGCCTGCCAACTTAATTTACGACGACACAAAAACATCTAACTAAAACTGCACATCCTAAGTTCAGCATGTGAATGAGAGATGCACTAGATGCTGAGAGTGTTTCGAGTGTGGACGTAAAAGTGAAGAAGCCTCTTAGAACTCTAGTTAGCTAATTAACTAGAACTTGTGATGTTTCAAGAATGCTATCCTGCCAAAGCTCCTGTTTTATCATCTGTCTCAAGCATGAATGAATACGTTGCCAATGTAACTGAAGAGTTGACCATTTGCGCGTCACCCAGAGGTATCAGGGATTTTGAGAGCCTCGTTCAATTTTAAAACTATCCGTGGTATTAAACTTAATTTAAAACACATAATAAATATTCTCGCTTACTAATGTTGAAGGTGTAGGTAGTTATAGATAATAAAAAGTTCGTTTATATTTCTGCATAATTCAGATTATAACCACCAAAATAAGTTTTTTTAAAGTAATTAACTAATTCTAATTGAAATATAACTAAATAATCTGAAGGCCATTTTGTCCTTCCTGAGAGTTATTTATTTCAATCGTTTTAAACATAAATATTTTCTTGCAAAAATTATTGCTTCCCTTAGTTTCTACTGTTCTCTTAGATTGCTGCGTGCCCCCCCCCCCCCTCAGTAACAAGCACCTCTTGTTGATTCAACTTCTGCATTCTTATGTGTCCGTATTCTCCCTTCCTCCCCCCTCTTAAATACTAGCCCGGAAGATGTTTACAAACGATTCTATAGACTGTTCTCATTCAACTGTGCACTCCCCAACATTAATAACCAAAAACTATTTTTTAGTTTCATGATAGTTTTCATTTTGAAAGTATTATATTAAAGACGAATGCAAAAAACTGAAGGAAAAAAATTGAGCAGTACACACTTTATCCTGAATAGTCTATACGTAGCTAAAGACATGCAAAAATATATAATACAATGTCTTACACATAATAGAATGAAACATGTATTTAGTAATGTGCATATTTTGTTATATTGAAGATAATGATTAGTCAAATGAATGTTTAAATTAAAATTCGAATATTGTCTCTGCAAAAAAGTCTATTAATTTTATATTTTTAAGACAGTGTACTTAATGTAAACCACAAACATGTCTATCGGGTGCACAGAAGCACACACATTAACGTAGCCATAGCGAAAATCTGAAACACCGTGTTAATGCTTTTAAAAAATTGTTTGGTTAGAATGTACAGTACTATTAATATCATGGTACAAGCTACAGCGGAGAAAGATATCTTAAGTATTTCTACTATTTTTTTCAGTTACTGCAAGGTTCAGAGTTAAAACGGCTTTGCGAACAAAAATAAAACATTATTATTCTAAAAGGACTAATACTCAAATTTTATATCAAATACTTTTGTCTGTGTAGGATGTCTTACAAACGAAGAGTTTTTTCTGTGTCAGTGCATCGTATCATCTGGTCTTTACGGGCACCGAAATATTCTTGTCTATTTGATTTTTGTGTAAAACACAACAGAGTCCTATATCACGCCTTAAATGAATTTGCGCTCTTGAGAGTTGAAAAGTTATAATCAACACTGAAAAAAACTTTTGTTGCCACCGCAAAATAATTAGTCATTATGAACCTTACCTTTTTTTAAGGGGGGGGGGGGCGAGTGACCACAAAAAAATTTTTATTTTTCCAAGAAAAATATTGCAAACACTACAAACAAATATATCCCGTAAGGTCAATATTAACAAAACATTTTATGGCCACCGCAAAATCATTTTATTATCTGTGAAGACTTGCCTTACGTCGAGATTTTTTAAACGAGAAAACGTTGCTGATATATAAAAAAATTATTTACAAAAGTGGGCAAATTGTTGCTCTCTTGATAGAATACTTATTTCTATAAACCAAATTTTTTGCACAAGCACAACGGCGAAATATTAAGAACACTGAAATGCAAATACATTAGAAGCACTCAATAGCCCCGAAGATTTCGCAGCTGTAATGCAACCTACATCGTTAACAAAACGTCACGTGAAGACCAATTATTAAACACGTTACGACTTAAAGTTTCGTGTCATATTTTACTTATTTTAAAATTTAAAGTTAAAATGCGCGGAATGTTATGGGAGTGGATTAAATCTACGGCGTACCTGAGAAGTCACGGCAGCTACCCTGTTGCGCAAGATACAGAAGGTTCAATGCACGCAAGAAAGTTATAATCACGAATTTATTTAAGTGATGGCTGCTGTTAGGTTCGAAAACATTTTTTAAAAAATTTGCTGAAAGTTCTTATTTTAAGCTAAGTATTATTATTAAATACTGTACCATCAAAAATTAGTATCGATTAGGAGAAAAGTGTTCGTTGAATAAAATAATCTTAAACTACTGTTACAAAATATCACAGGTTTTTTTTTTACTTTGTTAAATATTTTGAACTAAAGAAAAACTTGTTTGCTAAAACCACTGTTCATATAACCGTAGATAAAACAATTCTCCGTTAAAATAGTTTAATCAATACATATTTTGAACGTATTATTGTTGAAACTATGTTGTTGATTATCATCTTAATATATAAAATAAAGTGTTCTCACACACTAATCAACGCATAGCCCAAACTGCTGGATCTAGAACCATACAATTTTTAGTGTAGCTTCCCCTAAACCCGTAAGTATCCACTAAGAAGGTAGTGTTCGAAATTCGAAAATTATAGGGGGTTAATAGGAGTGAAATAGTGAAATGTATTATCAAAACATATCTGATATCTCATTAACCTGGAAAGCTATATATATATATATATTTTTTTTTTACTTCAAAGTATTGCCTAAACAAATTCATGTCAGCAAAGGTTTCGAGTTTACGAAATTCGAAAATAAAAGGGAGGAAGCCGTAAAATGTGATTTTCATCAATCCTTGATTCTTCTTAAACCATATAACGTTGTGTGATTTTTTCTTCACAATCATTCTTACGTAAATGTTTAATAAGTATTTTAAGAATTTTTTTTATATTCCAACTCATAAGCCGTTAAAAAAAATACATAAAGTAGGTTTTTAAAATTAATCTTAAATAAGTTAAGTATCCAAAAAGCAATTTCAGGATTTTTCGAAATTAGATAATTTAAGGAGACGGAAAGACGTAATATGTTTCAGAAATCCCGAAAAGCAGGTATGGCCACGGAGAAATAATTGTGTAAAAAAATCGTTACTTTTCGCCATCCCATTAATACGTATACATCTTTGAGTACGGGCCTGTGTATACTTTTACTAGCTGCCCGGCCATGGCTTTGCTCGCGTGGAATTTTTAGAAAAAAAAAACGATAGCTTATCGTGTTAATGAGCTATATACATATTTAATTTCTTAAGAACTCTGACGACTTATCTCGACGGAGCTGTTTGGAAGACTGTTAGGAGGTTTTGTGTTCGAATCCAGTGTACGGCAAGGTGACGGGGAACTACTCTGATATTATATCCGCATATATTATAGTGGCAGCTGGCAGAAGACTTATTTTTCTGTTTTGGCTTCATCTTGCGGCGTAGGCACTCACTAAGGGGTGAAAAAGGGATATACGGATATATATATATGTATGTTCTTAAAATCTTTCAATATCGGATTCCGTTTCAATACATTAAAATAAGTTATTATATAACTTCTACAATATTGGCATGTATCGTTCGTCACTAAGTTTATTTGCGTTTAAAGTTAATCCTGCAAAATGAAAAAAGTAGGCCTACCATGTATTATTATAATTAATGCGAAATTAATTCATTCCTATGATAAGTAAAGTACCGATTTGCTTACGGACAATTAAGTAATTACATTTATTTAGTAAAATTTTACGTTTTCTATTGTACCTGCGTGTATTTTCAACAGGATTTTCGTTTACTCTTATTTTATTTTTATTGAAAGTCAGTGATTGTTTTCAATCAACTTTAAACAAACCAAGTTTTTTAATAAAATTACTTCAAGTATTTTAAGAGTAAAGATATTTTTAAACCAGTTCAGAGAATTTATGTTTGTTATAGAAAACGTAAGTGTACTCTCTTTCTCTCTCTCTATCTCTAACTTTTTAGCTCTCGCTATATACCACACACCCAGCACACTAACACAAACAAATGTATAGCACTTCAACACACAGAACGCTTAAATTACAGTATAACACGATTTGCTGAAACAAGAACTCACTATTTTTTTTAAACATTTTATCCTGCTTATAACAATAAAGCACTTAAGGGAGAGGGAGAGAAATGACCGAAATAAATTAGTTGCTTTCACTTAGGTACATATTTCCAGTTTAGGATTATGCTTATTAGAAAATAAACGTGACTTCGAGGTTCCTAGTTTACCCCCACAAACACTCTGCGTATACTCGACAAATGAAGTAGCTAGACGGTAGTGGCAGTGTTTGTGGTTGGCGACAGAAGGCAGTGTTGTGGAGAATATTGTAGGTTGGCACCCCTGCGGCGGCAGGTAATCGAGGCAGGCTAATAAGCGCGTGATAAGCGCTGCCCTGGGCGGCTAGTTAGCAAGACCGGGTATCTGCACCAACGCATTTCACCGCTCGTTTAAATCACGCCAAGTACACCATACAGTTTTATTCACTCATTTTTAACGCACCACATGCCGCTCCTCACTTGGAGTAGCATACATTTTGTATTCAAGCAATCTGTGCCTTTATTTATTCTTTACAAAACACACACCATACATTTTATGATTACCTTAATAAGTATACAACTAGTACCGTAAGCAAAATTTTGAACTTTTTTAACGATTCAATAATTTAGTTGCTTCTTAAGCAGCGCAACTATTCTATATTCGATTTTGTTATTAAAATGTACAATTAAGGAAAAAAATTAAAACATTGCTAACAAAAATCTATAAAGTGTCATAAAATCGGAACAATATCATTCAAACTAACTATAACATAACGTGGGTTCATGATATGATGAATTTTTGGAATAATTCATGTTAAAGCACACAAATGAAAAAAAAAAATTTAAGTCATATTAACTCGCTTTACGATGCGGGAGTTAAATATGTTTTCGTATCATCTTTCCAGAGCAATATATTACTATCGGTATCGTGACAAGACTATTCCTAGCCACCTATGGTACCTATACTGGATATGGCCCGCTTAAGGCAATTCATGTGTGCCTAAAGTAATTAATTATAATACTAATATAATATCACATGGATGCTGTACTACAGATATTTATGGATGGTGTATGTTCATACTGGATACTAGTGTGTATCGATCCCACATCGATTTCGTAGTACCACACAATGGTGACTAGTGGGTCATATTGAGAACTGGGATATATTCGCTTATATCTTACTAGAAAAAATTTATATGTGATTTTATTCATACAATCCAACTCATGAATATAATCTTTGCATAAAAAATATACATTTATTTTTATTTACTTGTATCGTGTCTACATTGACTATTTGATAAGTATTGTGTTAAATGAATTCTCCATTTCTATTTCAGACATTTTCTGGTCATATAATGTAAGGATTTTATTTCCTAGTAGCTCTGTTATTTATATTTATCACTCTATTTTATTTACACATTATTAAAATTCTTATGCATGTATAAACAGGGCACCTGACCCCTACAACAACATATATTTTCCCTTTGTCTGCGATAAGTGATGTCTATATATTCACTGACGAAGACAAGAAACACGGAATCAATATGTTTATTTTACTGTTTCACTACGCGTGTCGTGTCCCACGCAGTTTCCACTGGCATGGCGACAAACCTGCTAGCCTCGTAAATAAGATGTCACCGCTCGTAAGTCATGTGGCACAAAAAGCGATTTTGTAGTGATATTTCAATCTTGATCTTACCTGGAGTAGACCAACAAATACAAATTAAAACGTTACAGTAAACGCACCCTTGCGGGACAGATGTAATAATAGATGAGTGAGATAGACAGTTCACTCGCCGACCTGCACTGGGGTGGTATTATTCAGATAGAAACGTTTACTAAGGCCGGGTCTCAAATGAAGAGTGTGTACACTCTCACTCCACACTCTTACTCTCGCCCACTCTGGTTCACTCTTCAATCAAACTGAGACAGCCACACTCGGATGCACCCTCGAAGCACTGCAACCTAGCGTGAGAAAAGGGAAGCTGGGAAAATAAATAAGTGATTGCAGAAAACTCACTGTAAATGTTTTCCAGTTTTAGGTTATGGTTTTAATATGAAGGAAAACAAAGATGTCTTCCCGCAGAGTCGGCGAGAGGGTGCAGCGAGGGAGCATCGTCGCTCACTCTGGCTCAGTCTCCCTTTCGCCCTCTCTCCCTCGAATTTGGGACAGCAGAGATTACACTCTGTGACGTCAAGAGGGTGCGAGAGAGTGCTCTCTGGGCTATTTGAGTCACGGCCTTAAAGCCCTTCTCGATTTAACTGACGACGCGGCTGCCATATTTGGTCATGTGCGAGGTAAGAATCGTCCTAATATAGCCTAACAAGATTGTTCATTTTATATAAATTACAAGAAGTTCAAACGTAATTAAATACATTTGCTGATTAATAATATTTGAAACTTATTTTCTGTATAGCTAAAATATATCTACTAAAAGTGCAGTCTGGGTTTACGCTGTTTAAATATCCGTATAATTTTCTGTACAATAAACGCACTTCAATCCATGTTCACTCTTCGTTCGCTCAATGTTGGCTCAATTCCGAGCTCACTACAGTCCCAAAATTTATTCTCAACGCAGTGAAGCACACGTTTACTAAATTTTGTGATTAAAGAGGAGTTATCGTTGCACGCATGACTTATAATTTATAAAATTAAATTTGAAGCAAAATATATATAATACGCATGTGTGTTTTAAGCAAAGGGTGGTAGTGTGTATGAAAAGATTTCCACACATTGACGTCATATTCAACTGACACACACACATATATATATATATATATATATATATATATATATATATATATATATATATTTATCTATTAATATATATTTATAGGGCTATATATAATATTGCCACGGTTGAAAATTTTCGAAGGTTTAATTTTTCAGTTGTAATTTCACTGTTCTTTCGTTCGGCTGAGCGCCTCTAGAGTCTTGAAAGTTTCACAACCGACGCACGTTGTTTGTGCAATTCAGTGTTGACTTCGAAGGGAGATGAGCTAGGTTTGTGCGGGCGCGAGCTAGACCTCATTTTTCCGTCGATGTACGGCTTTTGTTTTCTCAACACGGCCCGTCAATTGCGAAGAACGGGGGCTTGGTAGCGATGGCCGGCTGCCGGTTGCCCAAGAAGGACTGTTTTGATCAGCAGAGTCGGGCGTAAGGAGAGTCGAGTTGAATACGTTGTTCGAGGAGTTCTTGCGTGGCCGGCGATATGTTAAAATGTAGCTGCCGAGAGTTCCGTGTCTCGCTATGGGTGGGGCTCGGCCCACACTTGGTCGTTATTCAAATTGTAAGAAGATTCTAAACCGTGTCGAGAGGATGCGGGGCCTCGATGCGACGGTATCCAGGAGGAACAGCCACTCAAAACTACCTTAAAGGTAGGTCGTCTAGACGTCGGAACGATTAGGATCCTGGCAAGTCCTACACAGCACAGGATATCCCAGGGATATCCCATATTTGTCCTATGTATCCTAAATATGTCCTGGACATCCTATGGATATCCCTAGGAAATTCTAATGGGAATTTATATTTTTAAGTGTAAAATGTCATTGAAACCGGAGTTGTAGATGCTACGGCATTATTTGGTACAGAATGAATCGGTTAATCAAAATAAGTTTAATTTTTACGCCTAAACTTTATTACTGCTAATTACTAGTTAAAACCGAACTGCTATATTATATTCTGCTGGAGACATTTATGACCTATATTTACTTAAAAATGGTTGTTGATTCTCTACTAGGTTTTTTTTCTCATAATATGATTTCCTATTGAAATAGTGATATTTTAATAGTCCTGAACAACATCTCAGTATCAACAATTAGCGGTCAAAATAGCTCTTAAACTAAAATGCTTTTATTGTAGATTTAATGTATTCAGTATATCCACACTCTAGGCAGAAGGCATCCCTGTCCCCCCTCCCCCCCCCCCGAAAACTTGGATATTAAGGTGCTAAAGCGTGCTCTGTAACCTTTAACCAAGAATTTAATATACCACTTCAACAATTTGAAATATTTTAGGGATACGTTATTCTTTAAAAATATAAACCTTTGTGCTGATATACAAGAAAGTAGGATAGCTTCTGCTTCCACGAGTCTTAATAATTGTGTTGGCTTTTGGAGCACACAGTTTAATTTCAATGAACAACAAACTTAATTACACAACATTTTGGAATCTTGAAATTTAGAAAATTTTATTTAATATCATGGAAACAATTAATTTACTACCTATTTTACAAAACATGATTTTTCCGTAAACATTGCACTGTGGTACAAATCTACATGGCAATTAGATGGTGACTGGCAGTGTGTTTTAGTATGACATCAAAAATTCAAACAAGTGTTTGACAAAAAAAATTTTTGTGGTTTTTAACTCTTCTAGCCACAGCTTTAAAATTTGTTAATAAATTAAAACTCCATACTATATGATAATAAATTAACTCCATGTTATGAACGAAATCACCATTCACCTCGCACAGCACTTCTACTTTCTCAAAGTAAAGGAAGAATATCAGAGGTGCGTGCTATAACACGGGATAAAAAGAACTGTTATAACTGGGAACATTCAAAAAATAGTGGACCAGTCTGTTGTCCTGCTTTACTATTAACATCAATATTCCTTCCTATTCTGTTTCTATCGAAGCCTCTTTTCGTTTCGTCCCTAGCAGTAATAGTGTGTAACTGTTGGTACTGACGTTTCTCCTCCCACAAGTTGTGAATGGATACGCTCCTTCAAGTCTGCTTCATTTCCGTGCAACACCAACCACTGCTGGGGAGGGAAAAAATGGGGAAGAGGCGACATGCGACAGCTTTTTCCTTCGGAGACTGGTAATTTCGGATTTGAGCAGAGCAAAATGCCACACTAGTGCTATTACGTAAAAAAGATAACGAAAATGAGGAAATGGTGCAGCATAACATTAAAACAAAACAAATACTGGTTAGCTAATTCTATTTTTTTTACAGTCTGACGTTATCGTAATTGTATAGCATACAACAATGTTTTGACTTCTACTGCCACAAGTTTTTTTAACTAAAGTATCTTCCAAACATTTCACAATCACCGTACTAGAAGAACCGGAATGACAAAACAAATAAAGTTCAGGTGTCTGGACACATTTAGACAAACAGCTAACTGTGATTCAAGCACTCGTGGTAGATACCATACCGATTTTGCCTACCGTTGGCATTGCCACAGTGTTCTGGCTTCGAATGCTTATCATAGTAATGAATTGCTAGAGCATGTTTGTACACATGAACCGTTCTGTTCCTTGTTATTCCAGTTCTTAATTCATTATGATAGGTTGTTAGAGGGGTACAGGTACACATAAATACATGCATAATAACAGAGGTGACTTACTCCATGTCTCCAATGTATGAGACGGGGCCTCAGTGGTCGAATGGTCAGATCATTCGCCTCCCACCAAGGCGATCTGGGTTCGATGCCCGGCGGGGTCGGACCCCGGATTTTCGCATGTGGGGAATCGTGTCGGACGATGCTATTGGTCGGCGGGCTGTCTCGGGGATCTCCCGTTTCCACCACCCTTTCATTCCGGCGCCGCTCTATACTCACCTCATGTCACCCCTCACCAGCGCTGAAGACATCGATGTTAAGCGCTGATCAAATTCTCTCACTCACTCACTCCAACGTATTGGACAAGATGCTAGTCATCTGCAATGAATCAAGGTCAGTTGTGTTTAACGCCCCTGTTATTGACAATACAAAAGTTATTGCTATGCTCCATTCTTTTTTTTTTTTACTTAGCCCTGGCTTCTTGTACCTGAGAACTTTTCTGTTATTTCTATTACAGCCTCTATAGCTGGTCCTGAAGGTTTTCTCAGGGAATTTATTTATTATTTTCAGTGGTTGATAATTATTTATCTTCTTCATGGAAAATTTTTATATGAACTGTTGGTTTTTGGTAGCATACTTCTCATTCTCAGTCTAAAATGTTTTATAAGTTGAACCAAGCAAATTTTAATGATGATTTTGAAACAAATATTATTATCAGTTGTCACATTCAGTTTTTTTTTAATTTGGCATGTTTATTTTACATGTGTCATGCATTTTTTTTCTGACTTAAATATAAAAATAATTCAATCACCGTTAAACGTTAACCGCAGAACTCACTCAATGTTTGTGCCAATGCTTAAGTAAAACCAGTGGCTGGATTTATTTACTTGGACATACTCCATTGCGAAATAAATGACTGTCAAAAGAAAACTAAAAATAAGACAAGAAAACATAAATAATAAGAGTATGCTTTAGTCATCAGGATACATACACAACATGAAATTCCAAAACTGGAATCTGGTCAGATAAAGCAAGAAACAAACAGAAAATAAAAGAAATAACAAAAATATTATATATATATGGCTAAGTTGACATGCGACACAGCGATGAGACGAAACAGAAACACAAACACAAATACAGCAAACAACACAACGATGAGACTAAACAAAACACAAAGATGTCGGACACAAACAGAAAAAACAAAAAACCACACAAATGATGAGACGAAACAAAACACAGTAGTTTTCCAAACAGTCAGTATTAACGACGTTTCGGGAACTGGAATCTGTTCCCGTCATCAGGTAGACACACAGGGTTCAGGAACACGAGTGCGACTGATGAGGAGACTGGAAAAACCATGGGTTTATATAGGGTAAAGCCCCTTATCGTGCTCAGCCAATGGGAGACG
>PNEQ01061807.1:0-13116 GCA_003012365.1 Medauroidea extradentata | reverse complement strand
ATGATGTAGTCTACAGGACAATAAAAAATTGAATTGACAACAAATAAAGGTATAGACCAGAAGAACATAAATATAACTAGTGAGCCTGCTGATTCGTTCGTTAATTGAGACGACATTTGTCGAAGCGAGGAAGCCACGTGTGATAAGTGACATACTATACTGAACTATGCGAAGATAAATTGCCGAGTTGCTTTTTTTTTATCACACCATGACAGCTTCTTTACTGCGCATCAGATGTCGGCTTATTTTTATAAACAGTGGTATTATCAGTTAGTTCTCACACAGGAAGGATACTGTAGAAAGGGAGAGCGAGAGATTATCTCTGGAGAAATACAATACAGCAGTTATGTGATAGCGATGTATTTTGCCATTCTCACGTTACTGAGTGAAAAGCGAGTACTCGGAAACCATATGATTAATCGATTTTTTCATTGTAGATCGGAAATATAATCGATTATATGAATCATCCGATTCTGCCCATCACTAATTCACAGGGATTTCCCGTTTCCCCGGTACTTCATTCCGAAGCTGCTCCATACTCGCATCATGTCACCCCTGACTATCGTTGGAGGCCTAGATGTTGAGCGCTGATCAAAATCTCTTCACTCACTCCATGATGCAACGCGTTACAGCATGCATACGGGTGGACGGTGTATATTTTGAGCAGCTGGAGTCAGTTACTACACGTTCAGGGAACTGCGCGTAGGTGTGTTTAATTTCGCTTCCTGGTTGTAACTAGTTAACGGCGCGGTCTACCGCAATTTTCATCACCACTTGTTTACTTTTTATTTGTACCAGATATTTCTTTCTTATTTTAAACACAAAATATGACTAAATTTGGCTATTATCAAATTTTTTTCTCATAGTTTTCGCGTAATGGCTTGTTAAAATCATATTTTGCATGTTTCCGTTTTAAGGACTACACTAAAACCAACTGATATACAAAACTCAAAAAAATCACAGTGGATAAAGAAACCAAACCAAACCGACAAATTTCACAGTGTATAACAATGTTGTAGGCTATGGTTTGACATATATAAAAACAGAAAATGAAATACTTTTGTACTTATTTAAAAATGCTGAATTTAGAAACAAAATTAAAAAAAAAATATCCACAGTTAAAAAAAAAATATTTTTTTTTGTTAAATATATGTCAAATCATAGCCTACAATATTATTATATAGTGTGGATTTTTTCAGTTTGGAATGTCAGTTGGTTTTAGTGACGTACTTAAAACAGTAAAGTGCAAATTTTGACGTTTACGACTCATTACGCAAAAACTATGAGAGATACAAAAATTTCCTAAGAGGAAGATTTTATCGCAATGTATGTCTAAAATAAGAAAAAAATGTCTGGTACCAATATAAAAATATAAAAAGACGTTGAAAACTCAGGTGAATCGCGCCATGGCGGTTTTTATTCCCAATGTTCTGAGGAATGCGCGTCCGAAATATGTCGGTTGGACCTTAAAACAGCCTGTATTAGCTCAGTTAAAAAATTATCGTCCTTACGACTTTTTTGGTAACACCAACTGAAAAAAAAAAACACTATACAACGTTTTAGTAAGTTTGCACTGGCAAATCTTTCTCGGACGTGTTGCAGTGTCCTGTCAATCCAAAGTGGTTTTCGAGGAAAGCAACGTCTGTCAGTGCTTCCAAATCCCTATACTCCCTGCTGTTTTCTTCTACCTCACTCCACGTCATCTCTTCCTTTTCTCTCTCTCTCTCTCTCTCGCTCTCTGAGCCCTTGCCATTAGGTCCCAAGAGCCCGCAAGAGTGGCATCGCCCGTAGGCGTCGGCGCGGCGTCAGATCACACGAGCAGGCTCCGCCGACAAAGTTCCGCAGAAGAGAAGGGGTGGCTCGTAGCGCGCTCTTGAAAAGCGAGATGAAGTGTTTTCCACCCTCCCGGCTGAGTGCATGTGTATCTCACTCCCCCTCCCTATTCCCTAACACATACTGCTGCGACGAGAGGATGCTTTGTCCTCGGGTCTGCAGTTAAGAGGCGCGCCAGGAGTGTAATGGCGCGACAGCGTCCCATAGTTTAAGAGTTTCCCTCCTAGAGTGCGTGATCCTAGTCCAGCGTCTTCAAGCTCCTCTGCTCACCATCCTCCCGAAATGAGATTGGATGCATTTTTCCTTAATTGAAACACAAAATTTCTAAGAGAATCTTTGTATCATCGTAGCACGGATTTTCACAAAATACTATATTTGGAGATTTATGTAATGAACTCTATACAGCATTCTCATAGCCCAGCAATATGATCCAATTACCATAACATCTAACAGGATGACCAAAGATTTCTTGTTCGATGCCCGGCAGAGTCATGCGGATAACGTTCTCCGTGTGTCAATGTAAATGAGACTTGAACAGTGCACTTAAGGGCTGGTTCACAATGCGCAGTTAGCAGTCGACTGCTGAGTGCCAAAAGTCAAAGTTGAAATACTTCTCTTCAACTAATACATTGACAATACGCAGTCGGCAGCTGAGCTGCCCGCAGTTGAGCCGTCATAGCAGGTTGAACTTATTCTTCGACTGCTGAACTGCTAACTGCTGTAAAATTCGAACCATATGATGTGAACAAATATGACTTTTCGTGATTTTTCTATACGTCCAAATGCAAAGAGAGCAACATTTGCAAACAATACAGTAAAAACATGGCCAATGTTTAGCAGCGTTTACAAAAAATACATAAAACATGACGTGCAGACTGCCCATTGTGAATTGTATTCGACTGCCAACTGCGAGTAGTAAATCAGTCCATACTTTCAAGCAGCAGAATCAGTGAGGCCAACCAGTGAAACATTACCACGTCTCGGCGAATCCACTATTTATACCAATTTCACGTTTTGGTATATTTGAACACTAAATCTGAATTAATGAATATTCACTGATTCACGCCGAAGAATGGAGCAGTTTCAACAAATTGAATAAGTGAGAAACCATTTTGAAATCGGTGATAATTCCCTGATTCTGATAGAGTGCCAACATTCCACAAGTTAATTCGTGAACGTCCACACATTTTCCAGTAATTTTTCACCGATTCAATGGCACTCTTAAAGGAAATCAGTGAACATTCACTAATTAAACACTGACTATTTTCACTTATTCAAATTGTTGAAACTTCTCCATTCATCAGCGTGAATCAGTGAATATTCACTAATTCAGATTTAGAGTGTGGGGTCTAAGCGTCACATCTTTCTATGTAACCATTTTTTGCAGGGTACATCACCTTATTTGCTGGGAAATATCCTCCTTGGCATTCGCTTGCGAACGTGCTTACAACATAAAAGTGCCGCGACAATTTTTGCAATTGCTTCATGCGCCTGAATACGCAGTTTGGAGACTGACTTGGCTGTCGACATCCTGCTCAATGGCCTGCATTAATCCCTAAATGTGAAATTTTTTTTCCTTCGTTGGGCTATCTTAAATCGCGCGTGTCTACGAAAACTGTGGGATCAGAGAAGGATCTAATTGAAATAGTAATCGACGTTGCTGGCTATATTCGAATGACGAACGGTGGTTTTAGAAATGTTGGTACGTCTGTCACTTTCTCGGAGATGCGTTGCCTGTAGTGTAGCTGGTCGTATGGTGTTCGAACAGCTCATATGACTGCAATTAATGCGTTGGGCTTCTATTGTACTTCCAGTGCTATCTCAGCACCACATCACGTGGAGCGAGCGTTGCACGTCAAAATCATTTTAAAAAATCCTTTTGTCTGAAAACGCGATGTACCATCATAGTTCAAGTCAACAGTTTTTGATGATACGGGTTCGATTCAGGGCGGGCTTGGTCCCGGATGTTTCGCATGTTGGGAAACATGGTGGACGTTGACATTGGCAAGTGAGTTTTCACAGGGCACTCCCTTTCCTCCACTCATGCATTCTGCCACTACTCCATCTGTACGATCTCATCTGGCCCATTCTCATTCGTCTATAGTCCTACAGGTTGAGGGTTGACTGATACCCCATTCCCGTCAACAGATTCATGGTTGAAACGGTGCGAGGAGAACGCGCGGTACTCTGGGCATATACACGATATAAGAGATATAAAAATAAACTTTTTTCTAAATTACCCGTACTGCTTACATAATAATAGCATTGTACGTATGTCTTACCACAGGGGTTAGTAAAGTTCCTTCACCATCCGCAATGCTGTGGAAACAGCCGCTGAGTCACAGACTCGCGTAGGTATTGTGGTTATCTGCGTGAAAGGTATTGTAACAATGCGCCGAAATTCCTCGTAACTTAAAAAAAAGCGGTAGATGGTAGACACTTGCAACACAGTGGCAATAATTGTAAAGTAACACTGCTTCCAAGGTTGGATGGTACAAAATTGTGAATACAATCACAGGATTGGTACACCTGTTTCATTAAATTCAAATGTTTTAACAAACCCATACTGTAGGCTAGATGTCCCGGAAACATAAAATATTTTAAGAGTATGAACTGGGAGAGGTAGAGAAGTGGTAAAACATTAGCTTCGCATTTGCGAGGAAACGGGTTCTTTTCTCGGCTACGGGCATTCTGATTTCCACCTTGCCAATGTTTTCCTAAATCTTTTCATGCGAACGTTCAGATGGTTCCTTGAATGTCCTGGCCGCTAAATTTGCTCTTTTGCCATGTTTCTCTAGAAAGGTTACAAAGTTGTTGGATAACACGTAAAAGCCTCCAATAGACAAACTGTATAAAATAAACAAACATTGTTACACTAATTATTTTCCTATACGTCAGGAAAATACAGTTTTGAAATTTGGTTTTTGCGGTATCATTGTTTTCTTGATGTAGAATTCAATTACAACTGTCCTACTTGTTTTGTACGGCCTTTGTATAAAGTTATAGGTCGTTCGGGATAAAGTAAAACATCACTAACCGTTACTGCATATGATTCAACATTAATTCCAGTAGCCTTACTGCTTACTTGGATGGCAGCGAAATTACGCAATACACTTCCCTGTATTTTCCATTAAAATACAACAACACATAGACAAAATTAACCGAAATCGACGTTATTAAATTTTGTTTAAGAAATAAACTTATTTATCAAACTCTGTCGATTCATACTGGCTGCGAGATTTGTCTCACACGCGTAAACATCAACAGACGTGTCCAGAAAGTTTAGACGTGTCCCGTTGTTAGCTGTTACGCGCGGAAAGATTCGAACTGGCAGAAAATAGAACTTTAGCGAGGCTTGTTTTCAGTGCTCACTTTAAACTGAACTGCCTATTCCGCACCTCGGACTTTGTAGATTAAATTTTTTTAGCACGTTTTAAATTTAAATACCTATGCGGCTTCAATTTCGAAAATAACGGCCATAATAACTTAAACAAATATGATAATATTATTTTCCAAATTTTTACGCGTTTTTCAATTAGGTAAGAACCAGCGCTAAAAGTTTCGAGGTATATAATTAAGGCAAAACTTTATTTATTCGTTGATTACTGTCTTAACTGCCAAATGGGACTTAGAAATCATTGCACTTAGGGCAGAGAATAGCAGATACGTAGTTCAGCGCCTATCACATAATGTTTCAGCACAGACGAGGGGGATTTGAGCTTATAACATAACAGTGTCAGAATTCGCTGGGACGAGAGTATCCCGAGAAAACTCGCTGGAATATGACATCGTCCGCCACGTTTTCCACATGCAAAAATATCGGAAGCGTACTAGTGGGTAGATCGAACTCAATTTTCTGTGATGGGATCCGATTTACATACATAAACTGGGCTGAAATGGGATCACCGATCCATCTGCCGGTACCTCTAGAAACAATCTCCTTTTTCAATGCACTTTTAAGGACGTAAACAAGGGATGGTTTTCTCGTCACGGTTTGCGGTTGGGCACGGTAATTAAATTAGCAGCCATCTAGGACTTCTCAATTGCGAAGGGTATTTTCATATACGGGATGCTGTGTATTTGCAACGCGAGTGGGAGATTGTCGAACGTGCCTTAACTCCTCCGGCGAAGTTCATGCGAGAGACACAAAGAGTGCTGAATTAAACATGGCTCCGACGCATATCCTTTTCTGCGCTTAATTTGCCAAGGCATTGTAATTAAGGCGACTATTGACGTCAAACCGCCAGTTGGGAGGGTGTGCAGGTTTTGTGACCAACGGCAGAAATTATTGCTCAGTAAGCGTGAGGTGATTTGAGCAGTAAAAATCTTTTAAAAAGTTCTTAAGGGGAAGATAAACACCAGTTTGGGAATAGTGCCGAAGAATAAGTGATGAATTAATAAGACTCAAAGTTAGAACCCGCGGACGATCGTCGTCGTTGTAGCCCAATTGCACGCAAATTAGACACGTAACAGCATGCTACTAATGCATGTATCAAAATCAATTGCATTAAACTACAATATCCAGAATATATCTTTTTGCTTTGACTTCAGAAAACTTAGCGCAATCCTTAATAATCCAATTTTAGCCTTTTTCTCAATTTTTCTGTCTAGTAAGAAACGATAGGAAAAAAGTTAAAAGTGGCGTCTAAAGATAATATTTTTTCACCTTTACTGGAAAGGAACTATGTTCCCAGAAGTTATTTACGAACATACGCGTATACACGCAAACATTGATTTTACAGAAAACATCTTGCTGGAGACTCCATTTAACTGAAGTTCGGGAAGCTACACGTTCGATTTCTCGTCTAGTAAATCCTGATATATTTATATGGTTTTTCGAAATGACTCAATGTGAACGCTGGGGTGGTAAAATAACCCTATACAAGATCGGTGTGGTACTCGTTCCTGATTTTCTGAGACACTAGTTTCCCATCAAAATTGCCAGTTGTTGACTTCCTTACCCACAAAAAAAAATTACAGAAATAAACCTTTAAAAGAAATAAAGTGTCTCTCATACATGACGAATGAAGCGAGTCAAAATGTTACAATATGTTTAGATTTTTTTTAAGTTTGCCCTCAAAAATAATAATAAGCACGAACAGTTCGCTCTCTTATGATATTCAAATATGCTCAGAAAACTAGGAATCCAGTGAGTTCTGAAAGTACTTCACTTATTTTAACAGAGTATAGTTTTAATACACGTTTACAAAACAAACTATGTTCTTACAACACCTATCACCAACCCTCAACAAATCCCAGTTGTAGGGTTGCAGTAATTAAATATCAGAGTTATTAACGTACAATTAAATCACAAATAATTATCAAAATGTTTTTAGTTTAGAGAATTAGTCAGGCAACTCGCATCCTGCGTCGATCCGGGTTTGATTACCGATAGGGTCATTCTTAATTTTCACACGTAAGAAATGTAGCTAATGCCATTAGTGGGCAGGTTTCCTCTATGTTTTCCCGCTTCCGACGCTCTTGCATTCCGCTACTGCCCTCTCTCACCTTACAGTTTCCTGATTAGAGTTGATGTTATTGTTTAACACAGAGAAAAATCACGCCATGCCATTTTTACTGTTTAATGGAAGTGCAGTATTAACCATAAATATTTAGCTACCCGAATATATATTTTTTGTGATATTAACAATAGTCCATGTGGAAAACGAATTCAAAATACGCTTGGCCGCTTACATATTGCAGTTGGAGATTTTGTAAGACAAATGTGCAAAAATCTCCTTACTGATGGGATTTTGTGAGCGGTTGATTCTGAGAGCTGTGTAATCGGCGGTGTTTTCTGTGGTTTTACATGCTATGCAAATCATACAACATTTTTATGTCACGAAAATACATACTACACGACGGAAGACATTTAAAAGTGTTGCTATTTAAGTAGACTGAGAAATGATTGACAGGCATCTACTATAAGAAGAAAAAGACATACATACACGTGGAACATTATTTCGTGATATTACGACGCAGGAACGCAACATCACTTCCCCAGGTAAGTGTGGGTGACACTTTGACGCCACACGCTGGCTTGTGTGGAAAGATGGTGTTAAATGAAATCTTAAGAATGCCTTTACACATCCTGGTTTATTACACAAAAGCTAACATCATTCTTTGCAGGAGAGATAAGATTCTGAAAATTGTTCTATCATAATATACAGCTATTGGTAAAGAGGTCTTTCTATTATACAACAATAAATTTATATATGTCATAGTACATTTACTGTTTTTTTTTATATTTTGTTTGAATTAAAACATGCCTACATTCTGTGTGTACTTCTTAATTTTTTTGTGCAAGCGATAAAATATTATGTTTTATTCAATTATTCAGGTTAAATTACTAACCAATTAAGTAATATCAGTGGTCTTTACATCACGTCGACAGCGAGGTCATTATAGACGGCGACACACGACTTGATACAATAACAAGAGCTGAGAGAGGAGTCGGCCATGGCCTTTATTAAGGAACCATCCCAGCATTCACCTGTAGCGATTTCGGGAAACTATTGAAAACTGAAATCAAGATGGCTGGAGCCAGGGATCGAACCCGGATCTTCCCGATTGCGAGACCAACGTGTTACAGTTGCGCCACCTCACTCGGTACCAATAAGGCAAATAATTAATTACTAACCCGCACATTCTTTTTCACTTCTGTTTTTTTTAAATAAAACTAAAGACATTCTGTTGTTAGCCAACAACAATACAAAATAATAGTATATGTCAGAAATGTAAATTAATTCTTGTAACGAAGTTTAGTTTACAATATTTTACTTTTCAGTGAAGCCATACTTCATAAAGTATAAATTAAATTACTCCGCACTTTGGAGTTTGCATCGTAATAAGATAAGCGTAGGCAGTTGTACTAAATCTAAAGTAAACTATATTACAAACAGCGTCAGAATTTCAAATATGTCAATGATATAAACAGTCTGAAGCATTAAAGCTTCAATTGACTTATTTACTGTGTATCTAGATTGCGAAAAAAAATGTATGTTGAAATTAAATTCTGTCACTTAAACGTAGTTCATAATATTTGTATAAAATTACCTTGACAAATGCCTTCAAGTTAAGATACTTATGTAACAAATTTCAAGTAACTTTTAGTCTACAAGTTAACAATGGTTAGGGAAATGTTGAAAGTAATTTTTAGTGAGAGTGGAGAACTTGACAAAAGCGTCCCACGCAACATTACTTGTTGCTGTTGAAAGTAAACGGTTGCCTTACATTTAATTTATTTCTAGTTTTTAATTTTTTTGGACAAGTAGAAATTACATTTGCTCGCAAATATTCACTTTGCGAGTGTAATCATCGTCCTGGAATTACTAAGGTGCCCTTTACACAGCACTCGTCTGTTCAGGAGAAGATTACTGGGACAAGGGAATCCCTTTGGTCGTTACTTCAGTGTTTGCTCCCATATTCTATACTTCATACGATACTGTTTAATATCTCCACTTGTATCTACTATATGACTTATTTGCATTTAGTTTCATATTTTATTCTTTTGTTTTGTCCTTGTTCCCTAGCAGATGTATGTATACACACATGCATAGACGCACCCCCTGTAGTAATTTAGTTGATTATATTCACATATATAAACTAATTTAAAATGCAATACATCTTATACATAAATTTTATATAAATGTAGTCTCAATAAAAATAAATGCGACTGGTGTTAAAGAAATATAGTCCCCTTTAAATTTAAATGTTTGGTTATTCTCAGCTATGTCAATGTTAAATATTTAACACAAAGTGGAAAAATGGCCAATAACAGCAAACAAATATCACTATAAAATAAATATCTTTTTAGATTCTAGATGCTTTACTTAGTAGAATTCTTCACAAATGATCCGAATATAGGTAACTTATTTGAAGTAAACAAAAATTACTTACATGCACACATATCCCAACGCTTATAATATGTATCATATGGAATGCTATGCAGATTGTATATATTACCTAAGCCACAAGATCTCTGCTCAGTTGATGTTAGAAAACCCATTAATTCGCTGCAGTAAGTCTCTATGGAATTACTAGTTTACAACAATTACATTAAAATTCTGTAAATAGATAATATAGCTTATGGAAGGTGTCACAATATTTAACACAAAATCATTCTATAATTGTAAAATTTATTTTCATCGCTACATAGAAATATTTTTACTGTAAAGTTCTCTATCTTTTACCGCTTACTTGAGTAGGGATGGTGTTCACCAAGAAAAATCCATATTTGTGTACGGGCTTGTACAATATTCAACGCAAAGGGGCCGTAAAATTACTAAATGTTTTATACAATCTAGTAAGATGTCGCAAGATGTCCCGTCCGACAGACGTCACGTTTCGATGTACAAGGTGGAGTTTTTGCCCGGGAAGTGGAATGGGAAATACCCAGTGCGTTCTTCCACGTCCCCAGTTGACGGGAGCAAAACCCAGCTGCGAATAATGACTGCTGCCGACGTGCTGACAACACATCGACTGATGACTCAGATCTGGCATTCGTCAGCTTACTTCTAAAACCTCGTAAGTCCATAAGTTACCAATTTTACATTCCAGGTGAATTAGTTGTGACATTTCATGGCACTTGAAGTGTTAAAACCTTGTAAGTCTACTTTGTGTTATCATTTTTCTGTGAGCAAATTAAACAACCTTGTACCTATGGTGTACCATGACAACGAAGGATTTTTTTGTTCTCCTATATACTTTTCTTTATCAATACTAGAAACGAACTTGCAATGGCAGGCGATATAGCAATATTCTATCAAAAATTTCGCACTTTGCTTCACGCTTAGTAGAATATAAGTTGCTGTGTTTCGGTTATGTTTTTTATTCTTTATTTTTTACTGTGTTGTTACTGTCACGAAGGTGCTGCGCAGACAATTATTGGTAATATTGTAATTTTAACAAGCAATGATCATATTTTTGACACTAAATAAATTGTCTTTTCCTGCGAAATTAATTTTTTTTATATTTTGCAGATGACTTGTAAGCAAATGTAAAAATATCACTCTTAATGTTATTTACTCATACACAACAATTCTGTTTTAATTACAGAAATAAAATTACTTGCAGTAGCAGATCTAATCTTGTGCAGATTTGGTAATAAAAGTAACAGGCCTAAGCACGTAGAAAGCTTAGATCAATATGGTGATAGAAGAAGACTTTTTCAACAAGAAGTACTCCTAAATCACGTATACCGGTCACTCTTTAATTCCATGGTTATTAACATAATATTTGCTTAATATGTAATTAATTTCCCCAGTAACGGTAATACAGTAAATTTTTTCCAGGTAAAGAACATCTTATCATCATTACACCATTTGTGTACCGCATTAATGTCTTCTTCAAGTTTCTTCTGATCATCTAAAATATAGATTATTTTATACAAATGTTATAACATTATATAATATTATATTGCATAATATTATGTAATATTACGTTGTGTGAAATTGTATTATTGCGTTATACACATATTTCAATACAATCACATTATATCATAATTATATTGTATTATACATCTTTATGTTGCTATGCACATTTAAAAAACTTGAAAACAATTCTATCCTTGTATTCTATTAATAACCCGGTTCATTAAATATAAAGTTTGTAGTAAATAAGATACAAGAGTTGAGCCCTTCCGTTTGAGAAATGGGGCAATATCACCAGGAAAATGCATGCAAGCTAGTGAAGCTGGATAGTTATCTACTCTGAACCGGAAGAGGGCAGTGTTAGGGGTCAGAAGGACCACACGTCTTCCACAAAAATAGTATCTGGGCTTAATTAGTGGTAGAGCTTCCAACGGTTTTCACGAGTAAGAAATGTGACGTACACTGCGGTAGGCCGCCGCGTTTTCTCAAAATGATTCCAATTATCAACCTCTTCACACTTTAAATTATAGCAATGAGCATTGAAGAACACCACGTTAAAATAATTCCAGTAGTTATTGAACTATTTTTACAAATTTCGAAGGACAATGAATGGTTTTGTGTGTATAGAGAACTATAAAAAAAATTGCGAAACAAATTACGTAGTAATTTTTAAGTACAAGTACAGTAACTAACATTTGTCTAGAACAGTGTTCACAGAAAATTCCAATACATAAATTAGTCACAGTGGTATAAACTAGCTGAAGAGTTTCTTGAAGTCATAACAATTTCATGAGTAATTTCTCTCGAATCAAACAATTCATTCGCCTTTAATCAGAGTTAAACATTTGAATTGTGTCGTAACATTTATAATAATTACATTCAACATGAACTATATTGTGTGGCTAAAAAATATAAGGGTCTGTTGTGTGTTATTACTATTAGAATGATGTGTAAATATGCTCGGACCTACTTTTACCGTGTCGCGGAAGGATTGCCTACCCAGCAGCCTCCATCACTACAAAGACGACTCAGTGGACTTCAAGATGGCGGCGCGGTAAGTTCGTGCGATTTCGGCTCGATGTATATTGTTTACAAAGTGTGTAAAATGGTTTGATGTCTCAACATTTTGATCCTCCGTGGTCGGATTTTGTCTCGTGTGAACTCAGAATTGTAATTGACGTGTGTAGTGGTATAGTTTATTGGTATTTTGCATTCAAGATAAACACCACGCGCTGGACGACGCCGTTGACGCCAGTGTTAGAATCCATTCAAGTCTCACCCATCCCCGGAAGAAATCAAGATATTCTTCGTTTTGTAATGCTTTGTGGAATTAATTAACAAGTTTCTTCTAGTCCCGCGGCTTCTAGTTAGTGTGCCTCGTTGGATAGTTTGGTTATCTCGTTGTTGCTTGGGTTTGCCACGTGGGTGAGTAGGCCTAAAATATTTTGTTCTTTTGTTGAGTCGATGTTTTTTTTGTCTTCCCGTCTCTTCAGTAGTTAAAATTACCGTTTCTTGGTGAAATTTAGCCCCAAGTGATGTTACTACTTCAATTGTTAGAATCGTTGCAGTGTTTGTTCTGAATCTTAGGCCTAAGTTCATCGTTTTGGCATTGTGTATGTTGTCTTTTCTCGTTCGAAATGGGGTTCAAAGCTTTCTTACTGAAGTTAAAACTTCAGGAAACGAAGTTAAAACACATAAAGAAACAGGTACAACCTCGTTTAAATACTCCTGAGGTCACTCTTGAAACTGTTCATGAGGTAAATGCCTTTAATGAACAGCTTGATGCTGTTGATAGGGTGGTCACGTCTATGTTTGACGAATTTATATTAGTGGACCCTCTTCCTGACGAATATGATGAGAACATGTTCACCACCAAACATGAGAATTTCTTTACTCAAATCTCTGATATAAA
>PNEQ01061806.1:0-10110 GCA_003012365.1 Medauroidea extradentata | reverse complement strand
TTTGAAGACATGGCTGTCGCCACTGTGGCTCCAAGGAGGCTTGTGTTTGTGGTAAAGTGGTACGTAACTTACGTCCAAACAGCAACTCTGCTGGTGAGAATCCTGACTCCAATGGAGTACTTCTATATGCCAGCAATCCAAGGTTAGGGTCTGTTGCCTTGGTCAAGATGCTTTTTGCTAGTTTTACAGCACTTTCAGCAGCACCGTTCGATTGAGGGTACCTTGGGCTGGAGGTTATGTGGTCAAACCCGTAATCCTTAGCAAACTGCTGGAACTCGCGTGCGGTAAATTGTGTGCCATTATCCGAACGTACTATTTCTGGAATACCATGGCGTGCAAAGATATTCTTTGTCCGTTGGATTACTCCCTCTGATGTTAAGTTCTCTAATTTCACCAATTCGAAGTACCGTGAGGTGGTGCTAGTGGTGTATCTTCTATGTAACCAGTGTTGATCAACACGTGACAATAGCATACCTGACGCTGAGTTTAAGATTAGATTATTGGTAACATCATGTGAGTGTCCAGAATAACAAAGTACTATGTAAAGGTATGCCTATCTCATGATCACTGATCCAACCACTTTGTAATGAGTGAATGGTTCAGAGTGGTTTATCAATTTTCTGTCATTAATGATGTGCTTCAAATAACAGTCAACTTTCACTTTTATAACCTGTTGCTGAGATATCATTTTTTGGGGGTTTACATACAAAATGTTTAGGGGAGAGAAAAAAAAGATGGATAAAACAAAACAGTATTTTAATTGGGTTACTGCATGTCTAGTTTTAACTTAATACATTTTGCACATCCATCTCTTTCTTAAGATCACCTGTTTTCCAAGTGTGACTGCTCTTAAAATTATAGTATATCACTTTAAGATAAAAATTAACAAATTGCTTTAATGAAATATTAATTTATTTTGACAGAAAATACTGCAGTCATAATACTGCACTTGTAAGATTGAATCCACCTTATTTTTAGTGAAGTTAACTACAGAAATCTGAGAATTGGGTTTTGGCATGAAGTTCATAATATTAGCATGTCTTGCAACATTTGGCTTTTACTGTTAATACTATTAAGATTTTTGCAAATGAGCTTCTGATCCTTCATATTTTGCATACTGTCACTGGTAGAATACAAACAGCTCTATGAGTAAGCCGAAAATTTAAAAAAAAACAAATGCAGCACATGCTTAGTTTTCCACTCTTTGAAAAGATGTCACACCAATAGAAAATGGTTGTACTGTAATTACAATTTAGTTCGGCTACTAGGACAAGCCACAGTTCCCAAGAAGTTTGCCACAGTTGCATTGTTGTCGTAGTTGCTGAAATACCTATCTCAACCCCTAAAACATATTTTTTGTGCATATTTTTTTGTTTAAGTTCATATTAAACAATTAAAAGCATCAAACATACCATTTTTAAAAAATAAATATAGATTTAATTTGATAGGCAGAATTTTCTGAGGATAATAATACTCTCTAGACTTTAATATCACCTCCTAGTTTCTAAAAATGTAAACAGTGAGAAGCGAGTACCACAAAGTTGGTATGTGTAAGCAGCACTGCGTAACAACGTCTGCACACAAATCCTTCCTCGTGACTTGGCAGTGGCATACGAACAACATCTAATATGATGGTACAAACTAACCAGTCGAAACAGCATGGCAGCAGACAGATAGTGTTTTGCTTTTCCGTCAGAATGTGCCACTGGGAAACATGCAGGTTACTCTAGCATGCAACATACAATAAAAATATATTACTGAAATACAAACACAACTTGCCAGATCAAAAATATAATTGAGTGAATGTAATATACTTTTTGGCATAGTATATGAACAGTAGATTCCAGATTTAATGAAACGCCATGGAACCAAAAAAATGTTTACTCTAAATCGATGTTTTGATAGATCCGACTTAATATTTTTTCAACCCCCCCCCCCCCCCCCCCAAATAAATGAAATCCTCGGGCATGTTTTGTCGGAATTTAAGGTAATTTTAAAAAAAGTCTGTTGGCTCAAAATAATAACAAAACGAATTTATCGTTAACAGGTAAGCCACAGCTGTAAAAAAAAAATCGTCAAAAAAAAACTCAAAAACTTCCAGTGGAACGCTCGATGAACGTGTGCATGGTAAGTTAGGCTGCCCGCACAAACAACACGTGAGAAGTGACTACTAACACTGCCAAGCCGTAGATTTTTCCATCTCTCTCCCGCCTGCTCCACCAACGAAATTTAGTAAATTCCTATGAAAAATGATAAAAAAAAATTGTAAGGAAAACTGAATTAAAAGTTTGTGAGACAACAGTAAAATAATAATTAAATACAAGCGGCGGCCATTGTAGCTTGCAGTCCGACGTGCTCATGAAACAAACTCGTTGGTCTGCCCGCTAAAAATACTTTGCACTCAAGCGTTTTTAGCATCGAAGAAACAAATTATTTATGTTTATGGTAGTAAATTTGTTGCAAAAGTCTGCATAAATATAACTATGCATTTTTTTTTAATTTAATGTTTTATCACGGGACGCAACAGTAAATAATCACGCTGGACACACCTGCATTCTATCTGTAATATAATTAATCAATAGAGCCCACTGCACTGCCGCGCATTCTAATGGAGACACAAAGTACTATCCATGAATTAGTTTGTGTGCTATCCACCGCTGCACTGTGGAGACTTGGTACCTAGATGTTCGTTTACTCGTCAGCCGCTAGGATGAGGAACTAGGCGCGTGCTTGTTATGCAACACAGCCTCACTCACTCGGCCGCGCCCGCGCATGCTTGTCACAAAGTCACTCTTGCTGCTAAAGTTTTCAACGAATTTTAATGATTTTTTTTTTCTCGACGGATGGTTTAACTTATTTACGGAGAAATAAGTATATATTGTGGCCAGTGCTAGTATTTTTAATAGACTTACATTACAATTAATACTCCATTTTATCAAAGTTACTTAGTTATCTCATAATTTTTTTAAAGGTTCCTAAAAATCTTTTTGTTAAATCACTGTTTTCGTTATTCCCAAAGTCACTAAATTGGGGCTCTACTGTAGTAATATGTTTGAAGAATGTAGCATAGTGCAATTTTCAGGACATGTGCTCCACTGATTTAGAGAGCAGTGGTTTCAATGTGTTTAGTTAAGTTTAGTGCAGTTTAAATGTTGACAGTGATTAAACCAGAGCACCCATCAAAAATTCTTTTTTGATATGGAAATTGTGGAAAAAATTATTTCCCAATGACATTCTTAGACAATTACTGGCTTTATTCTACACGGACCTTGCTGCTAATCACATAGGACTCTAGGTCTTGGCAGTAAAATGTGAGCTTTAGCAAACTAGGCATAGATACACATGCGTAGTGTGCATAAGGAAAAGAGGTTAAAGAGGAGGAAAAGAGATGCATCACCACATGGCTTACCTTGCTTCTGTGTTGCGCATGCAGCCTAACTCACCGGGCACATGCAGCAAGTATATTTTAGCAGGTGTTTATGGACTTTTTTTATAAATTTTTTTGTGTTTCGTTTTACACATGCAGTTTACTGATTAATGTTAACCACTTACATTATTTCTGCAACCTGACATATTTTTACATAACCTTTCCTACTCACCATATCTTGCATTTTTCCATTTTAATATTTTTTATATATTTAAATTTCTATTATTTTTTTTAAAATGGGAATTGAGGATATTGTTGTAGTAACCGAAATTGTAGTTGTGGGGCTCGACTGTAAATAACTACCAAACAGCTTATAAATTAACAAAGCATTAGGCTCATAGACTCATATTTAAATATGACACACGTCACAAATCTAAAAACATTGACCACAACTTAAAGTGATACTAATAACATCTTAGTAGACAAAAAAAATTGCCAGTAATTCAGACGAATACAACACACTCCTATATTCAGGTCCACAAGAAATCATGTTACAGTTTCTGATAACGATAACATTGTTTATTTGCAACTAACCTTGTTCATCATCTGAGGCATCATCTTGAAGCCTCGAGGCCTGATGTAGTCTTCAGGAACATTCTTCACCTCAGAGAGCCTCACGCCCGACTTGTTCCGTCTTAAATATTTATGAGCTTCTTGGTTCATCATGTGAACCTGAAAACCCACATTAGTACCACCTAGTAAGCATGACATAGCTAGAAAAAATTTGTTTTTGCTAGACATATTTGTTACAAATTCAAAATGTAAAATAATATTAGCTTAAATTCAAAATGTAAAATAATATTAGCTTGTCTTAACTTTTATGATGATTCCTATGTACGTAGAATAAAAGTTAAAGAGGATACGGTTAAGTGCTTGCAGAACCAAATGTATTAAAAACACCTCTTGAAATGAAACTCAATTCTACAACTTCCCAGATGTCAGTTATTTGCTTTAGGCCTGTGTGCTACAGGAAGCCATCTTCAATTAAGAAGAGCCTACAGTATTTTTCTTATCATGTTAGCCTGTTGGAATGTAATTCTGTGAGCAGGTAGGCTATAATAGTGAACAAAATGTTACAGCACCTCAACAGTTTGATCAACATTAATACAAAGAGGACTGGTGGTAAAATAAGGGTGGCACATGCATAGACCAACTTCCCAAAGTATTCAGTCAATACTTGTTGCTGGAGAAATTGGTACAAAAATACACATCAGCGATGTGATTGAGTATTTTCACGTTAACTGTCTAAACCTACCGTGTGCACATGCATGTGTTAATTGTATGCATGTGCCTATTCACACTTACTTACTGAGAACATGTGAGTTATAAGCAGTATCAGTCAATGATAAATAGAACAGTAAAGATATTTTAATGCATAAAGTACGTAAATATGTCTGGAGGAAAAAAGGAGTCATAATGTTTATATTTGGCTTTGTTCCTTGTAATACACAAGCATTAACGGTAGCGAAGTTACTCTTACTTTTCTTCTACCCTGAGATCCTTTTTGAATTCATAACATGTTGGCCTGTGCCCAAGTGTCACTGAAATGACCAAGCTTGAAAACAGCCACACCATATCACATACATGGAGCCAGCATCTCACGAGTGAGCATAATGAGATTCAGCAAGTCATAGCTATCCAGCAGGTCACAATTATTAAGGAAATACAAAAAATAATAAAAAAAAAATTCATAAGCAGAAATACCTATTTCCGTGTATAGTTAGGCTAATTTAAATATTTTAACTTCTAACTTGGCTACAATGGTAAGCAGGGTGTCAATATAAAAAAAATTGAGATGTTCTGGCCAACATTTTTAGGAAGACAGAGCAGCTGGCAGGCCTGTTATTTTTTAACAAATTTTAGTAAAGCTGATTTAAATTATCTGCTGGAAAATTATATAAAAAATGTCTTCTAGCTACAGTAAACAAAATTATAGTGTGGTTACAAATCTCCCCATAGTCATCCCTTGCTTTGCCTGTGAGAATGAGATATTACCTACTCCTCCATTTAAAATAAATTTTATCCAGTTATCTTAAATGTTTGGATATTGTTTGCCTTCACCCAACCCACAACTGTACTTTGAAACAGTTAGTACTTGTCCACCAGGACCATGTTTAAGGATTATTATACCCTAAGCAGATTTTAAATTGGCGCCCCCCACCGCCTTGTTCACTAATGAATATTAGGTGCTAATTCCAGACTTGGTACAAGAGGGATTTTCCATTAACCCTCAAACCCACTATCCACCACATATAGAACCGCCATGTCTTGGACTGGAAACCGGCAGCTGATAAACCACATTTCAAACTCACTGAGCTCACTTGTGTCAGAATTGTACTGTTCAGGTGGATTCACAATACTCCCAACGAGGTCAACACAACAGTTCTTTAAGCAAGACAGCCACGCGATTCTGATAGCGTTCACAATGCTCTGACATACCGATACACAGGTCATCGTGATATGGCCGTCAGCAGCACCAAAAGTAGACACCACCATATTTTATTGAATGTACTATTTCAATCAGCTGTTTCATGAAAGCACGAATGAAATTGTAAGAAAATTGTTGCAAAATAAAAGGCAACACAAACATTAATACATAATGTTCTTCACTGAAATGAAAGTAATTTTGAAGAAAAAAAAAACTGTCATTTATTGTCTATTCGAAAACAGCCTTGTTGCTTTGTTTATAAACAAGCAATGAGAATCTTGCATTGAAATTAAATACATTCAGTAAAGTTTATCAGTTTTCAAAATGCTATTGTAAAAAAAAAAAAAAAAACATTTTTTATACAGGTCAAATATACAGTACAACCCCGATTTAACGAAATGCCATGGGACCCGAAAATGTTTACACTAAATCTATGTTTCGTTAAATCCGACTTCACTCCCCCCCCCCCCCAAAAAAAAGCAAAAAAATTGTTAAATCCTCGGGCATGTTTCCTCGGAATTTAAGGTAATTTTAAAAAATTATACTGGCTCAAAACAATAACAAAACGCATTTACCGTCAACTGGTAAGCCACAACCGTGGAAAAAAAAATCGGCGAAAAAACTTCAAAAATTTTTAGTGCAACGCTTGGCGAGCGTGCGCATGGTGAGTTAGGCCGTCCTTGCGTGTGCCATCAACACGTGAGATGTAATGACTGCCATCAATCTTTTCGTCGATTTCCCGCCCACCCTACCAACAAAATTAAGTAAATTTCCGCGAAAAATTGTAAAAAAGTAAAACTGCAAGGAAAACTGGATTAAAAGTTTGCGAGACAACGGTAAAATAATAATTAATTACACGCGGCGGCGGCCATTATAGTTGTATGCAGCCGCGCTCGTGAAACAAACTCGTTGGTTTGCTAGCTAAAAATACTTTGCACAAGAGCGTTTTTTTTAGCATCGGAGAAACAAATTATTTACGTTTACGGTAATGAATTCATTGTAAAAAGTCTGCATAAATAACATTACGTAAATTTTCATAAACTCGCTTGTTTTATCACGGGACGTGAGTGTGAATAATCACGCTGACGTGCAGCGCATTCTAACGGAGACGCGATGCACTATCTATGAATTGGTTCTTGCGCTGTCCACCACCACGTTGTGGAGACTGGGTACCTAGATGTTCGTTCACTCGCTAGCCGCCAGGATGAGGATCTAGGCGCGCGCTTTTTATGCAACATAGCGGCACTCGCTCGGCCGCGCCCGTGCGTGCATATCTCAAAATCATTCCTGCGGCCAAAGTTTTCAACGAATTTTAACTAATTTTTTTTGTTTCTCGATGGATGGTTTAAGCTTTTCTAATGAGAAATAAGAATATACTGCGGTCGGTGCTAGTATTTTTAAAGGACTTAAACTACAATTAATATTCTATTTTATCAAAGTCACTTAATTATTTAATACATTTTTTTTGTTATATTTTGAAGGTTCCTGAAAATCCTTTCGTTAAATCGCTGTTTTCGTTATTCCCGAGTTCGTTAAATCGGGGCTGTACTGTACCAAATATTTTCAGTTGCGAGTAAATTTCATTTTTTAATGTTGCATTTCCTTTCCCTGCAAGGCCCAACACTGCGAAAATAAGAAATACATAGAATCTACTATCATCAGGCTGTCAGGGCAGTAATTTTGTTGGATTGATGCTTGCTCTTTATTGGTTGCTGCTCAGAGTTTGTTGTGACGGGGCTGTTGCGTCGGGCTCATCAGGGCATTGTGAATCCACCTTTCCTCATCACGGACCACCTACCCGGCCTTGTGCAAACTCACGGTAACAACACGATACAGTGTTCTGTGGGACATGCAACCGAAAGTAAATCATACTTAAGTACGAATGCATACCAGTTGATTAATGATAGTAAGATTTGTCAGGGGTGGAATCTATGACTATTGCAAAGTATCTTGCATCACATACTTCCTTCTAAACAGGACACTTGTTCACCCATAGACTAGGTGAAATCATTGCAGATATCTGAAGACATGTAAGATGTTTCCATTGCCCTTGTTTCCATAATTGGAAAGGTGTTGGGGAATAAACGGATCTAATTGGTGTATGAGTTCAAGACAGCCCAAAAATAGGGCATTTGATAATGATCTTAATTTTTTGTCACTGCCTCTAAAAGGTAGACCCCGAACAGCTAAAAATCTTATCACAGTAACAACTCTTGTCAAAACGTCCCCCCAAGTACTTAGTAAATCAATGTTCATTCTGAGATAAAACTAAAGTCAACTGATGTTTTCTTTTTTCTTGAAAGCAAAATGAAAATATTTTTGTGGTCAGCAGACTGTTCATGCTGTTTGGTAAGTTCAAAGGCATGTTTCCATTTGTAAAACCCGTTTGAGATTGCAGTACATTTAGACTCCGGTTGGAATAACAGACATAGAACACAAAATAAAGAGCATTTTGAAATTCAGTAACGAAGCCAGCCTCTGTTAAGCATGTCTTCATTAGTTTACGTACAAACAATGAACAATTCATATCTTTCTACTGACGTTCTGGTTGAGAAAAATCAGTTTGTAAGTTCTGTTTAATATCAGACTGTAATATTGTTTGTGTTATACTCCCATCTTTGACATTCCAGTTTACAGAGTCTTTAATTAAAAATAATGGGTTATTTATAGCTTTTTACAGAACAATCAGTTGTATTAAAAAAACAGAGCCTGCACTATTAGACGTTGACAGTTGAGAAACTACACATTCATATTTACTGCATTAAGCAACCTGAATATGCGAGGACCTTTACCAAAAATCACTGATTTGAGCTACATATAGGTATTTAAAATTTCACTAAAACTTATGTCACTACTTAGCAAATTTTAACAGTAGGTGTCACATGTACACCACCTCCGGAGTAAGAGTACTATTCACTACTACCAGATTAAACAGAAATGGACAATTAAGGTTTGCTATTTAACATTTTTTAAATACAGTATTTATGCGAGTCTAAGACGCCATTAAGTATAAGACGCACCCAACTTTCAGAGGTAAAAATATTTAAAAAAGTTTGTATGTGAGTCGAAGATGCACTCTGGCCTTTCTTTTTAATAGAAGTCTGACCTTGCCATCATGTGAACTGTCGCTTGTCGACCCATAAGCCCAAAGCAAAGCTACACACAGGAGTGTTGTTTATAGAAGCGGCAGCTGCCTTTCCACCTCCTTCCCCTATATCTGTCCGATAGACACGTGCAGCTTGCATCCTGTCTCCCAGCAGCAGAGCCTCATGTTTTTCTTCTCCCTCCCCCTTTCAAGGACCCAGCCACCTTTGTTACCTTGTGTTGCAGAAGATCCAGAAGGGAAAGGGGAGGTAGAGACTGCACTTTATTTTTTTTCCATAAAAAAAGGACGAAAAGGACAAGCACTTCTCTAATTTCATAAAAGAAGCAAAAATTAACAACCCAATCCTATCTCGAAACGTCACACACTCTCAATTACAACTTGCCACTTAAACTTTGCATTGTACAATTTTATACTAGTGCTCTCCATATTGCATACGTACAGCTAAGCACAATAAATCTCTAGTAAATGCCATTGGGTACACAAAGTACATAAACTTCTGCAGTTAAATAGCAACAAAGCTAGTGAAGAACAAGGGTGACCAAAAAATATATTGATAACTCGACCACTGTGGAAATATCAGTGTTATCACCGTTTGTCTACGCCAAATGTCTTTTTTCTGTACCACTGTTTTTGAGTTCAGACTGTATCTCTTGACCTTGACAACTTCCGCTGTGTTATAGGCGGTTCGGGATAAAGTGAGCACTCAAAAAAGCCCTGCTGAAGTTCTACTTTCAGCCAAATCGTATCTTTCCGCGCGTAAAGGGTAACGAAGGGAAATGTCTAAATTCTCCGGACACGTCACTTGATGGTTGCGCGTGTTAAGATAAATTGTGCAGTCAGTATGAATCGATATAGTTTGATAAAAATGTTTGTTAATTAGATAAAATACAATTACAGTAAACTCTCGCGAATCCGGGCCCCGAGAATCCGTGGTACTCAGAAATCGGTGGTCAGGGTGGCCACCAAATTTACATTACAAAATTCAAGTACATTTCAAGGTTTTCAAGGCCAAAAAATTTATTTTTCAAGGAAATTGCTAAGCATTAGACCTGGGCATCATAACTTACGGCATTCAACCGTTTAATTTCCATGCGTAAAATCTTAACAATTTAAAACCTTCAATGCTCAAAAACAACTAACTTACATGCA